>ML778866.1:964651-995410 GCA_009831015.1 Picea engelmannii | reverse complement strand
TTTCTTCACCTTCATCAAGAGTCCAATTAGGATTTTCTGGAGGCTTATTTGGTGTAGGAGGTCCCTTTTTGGGTGGCATGTTGGCCAAATATCACTTTTGAGTCTTGATTTTTGAGGTGGTTCTGCTAGACAATATTTATTCTATTATATATCCCAAGTTTAGTCCCTTATGGGTATGAAACTTTCCTTTAGTTAGTTCTCTGATATTTCTTCTCTGCAATTCCACAGGTCTGATCAAAATTGGATGTGCCAAGTGGAATTTACGGTAACTTCCTCACAACTTTCCGGTTTTTGTCCTTTCCAGGAGATCTCACTTGTATAGAATTCCCCGCACAAAATAATTGATGTCAAATTCTTAAACTCGCACCCAAAATACTACAGACTGTCCACGATCCAATGCAACCACTCCCACTCAATTTGGATACTCTAGGAAGAAGTTATGATTTTTTTACCTAGAACACCTTCTTGAGACTAGTCAATAGGGCTAGTCAGATACCCTATCTTACACAGGGTGTATATACAATTTTAAAATGACCCAGAAGCGGAAATTTTTACCATAGATACAATACTAATTTCTGTAAATGGTCTCTAGAGGGCAGGGTCTGAAACGTTACAGATTTTTTTTTATAGCGAAAATGCCTCAATGACTCATTTCAAGATGATTCCATAACCCTATCTTGTACAGGCTGTATATCTGAAAGTATAAGGCCTCAGGAGCTGAATTTTGAACCCAACGTACCTTGATCCGTCTACTAAATACCCTCCAAGATATTCCTTCTTAAACATTGTAGAAAAATAGTTATAGCGAAAATTCCACGGTGTCTCAGATGTAGCAGCGAAACCCCAAGACCTTGAGCTCTGATACCATATGTTAAGAACCAAACATCAGTATAGCATGGAAAAACCTCAGGAAAAGTACTCAACGCCTCGAAACTGAGATAATTTCAAATAATAGGCCTCTTCGAGGGGGCAACCTCCTTTTACCCCACTTAAAATGTTCAAGTACAAGATGATTCAAAATGAAAATGTCTCCTTGGTATATATAGGAGACTACGAGGTATAATTACAAATGATGGCCTAAAGCTGACATAATTAAAATAACATTACTAATATAAATTACAACTAATGGCCTAAAGCTGACATAAATAAAATAGCATTACTAATCTAATATACCCCAATTAAGGGGTAATGAACCAACATTAGGGCTTAACAGAACAACAGACCACTCTGCATTTTTAATGCCTTTTAACAAGTCACAGTTTCTTCCACTTAGCAAGGAAATGTTGGATACATTATCTAAGATTTAGGAGGAACTCCAACTTGTCTTTATAGATGAAGCATCTTTGATTGGCATTTGGTTCTTGTATTCCATTGACAATCGGCTAAGAAGCATAAAACATGTGCAGACCAAATACTTTGGAAACATTGACATGATCTTCTGTGGCGATCTTTACCAGGCACAACCCATCCAAGATTCTTTGATATTTGAACAACCTATCATTAACATGGAAACAATGACCCATGAATTTTGGAGAGACAACATTAAATTCTTTGAGTTGCATACTACAATGCACCAGACAGATGAAACATTCATTGCAATTCTGAATAGAATGCACACAAACAACCAAACATATGATGACTTGACCTATATCAATTTGAGGTGCTTACAACCTGCACCAACAGATCCAACGTTCCCTTACCTATTCTACAGAAATAGGGATGTTGTAAAGAATAATAGCCACATGCTGTCTCTCATGCTTGGCGATGATATCATCATCAATTCGATTCACTTCGAAGAATACAACCATGGAAATGTCCCACGTCATGAACATTCAGTCACTTTAACTTTGCACCTTGCACTAAAATTAGAAATGCTAGTTGAAATATATGCCTGTAACTATGATTCACAGGATGGCTTGGTGAATGGTGCAGATGGAATACTGAAAGGCTATACGAAGACAAAAAAAATAGATGTCCTTTGGATTAAGTTCCATGAACCATATATAGGCAAGCGACAAGCAAGCAAGTTGTCTTATCTATATAATTCAAACACTGCAAGTGATTGGACTCCTATTTTGCGAATATCAAAGCCAGTATCGACATCAGCAAAGACAGGTCGACTGAATATTGACAAACAGTTTTCAATTAAACTTGCATGTGCACGTACAGTCCATAGATCACAAGGACTAACACTTGATAATGTTTCATTTTAGCCTAATGGAATTTGGATACATGGACTTGTATACACAACACTGTCCCATGTCATAAGCATAGATTCCTTGTATTTACTAAGTCCTTTGACAAAAGATAACTTCAAAGTGAAACAAAAATTTGATATTGAGATGGAACGACTGAGGACCATCGAAAAATGGAAACTGCATTATGATTACCAATCCATACAAACAAATTCATCTGTATCAATTATATCTCTTAACACACGCAACTTAAATGCACACATGGATGATATACTGAATGACTATGATTTAATGCAATCCGATATTCTATGCTTGGAGGAAACACACATGGAATTATGCATGCAGAACAAACAATTCCCAAATCACAATTCCATATCAAGTTACATTACACATGGGGTGATGATACTGGTGAAAAAACATGTACCAATTTTGGACAACATACATATCGAAAAAAATGTTGAATTGGTGCTTGCCAAAATTTTTCCCATGGAACAGAAGTTGCAATACTAAATTTGTACGCTGCTCCCCATGCAACATTCTCCAACATAGTAAATGTTATTTCCAATGCATTGGACCATTTCCATCTAAACGGATCCATTGTACTTGTAGGAGACTTCAATATTGACTTGCTACAAAATACTGGAAGAATAAAAGAATTGCAAAACTACATGTGCAAATACAGTCTGTGGTTTCTTCTGAACAACATAGCCCATATGCAAAATGCACTTATTGACCATGTCTGGTCCAATGTGCCCATTTCTCAATACAATATGTTTGTCTTAGACACATATTGGTTTGATCACGATACAATTGGTATTGCACTTGAATTATGACATATACATCAAACTTATTGCAAACTCATATTTCTATGTTTCAAAGGATAGAAATATCCATGATTTCTACACATAGCATTCTGGTGAGCATACAAATGATCTTCTACTCTAATTATAAAATATACATTTTGCATAAAAAGAAAAAATAAGGTACATCCTCCAAAAAACTATTTGTGACTCTATTCATCTTATTCAATTTTTTTTGTGTGTATATGTACATAGTAGTTGCCTTTTTCTTAACATATGAGCTTATGTTCATATCCCTTTTGTTTTGTAATTTTGTTGATAGAAACAGAAAGGAAACCTAGAAGGCACAAAGAACTCCTACCCAAAGATGTACATGAATCAATGCAAAGGTGCATTCTTTTTCTGTTTGTGTTCCATAGTAAACAGTTTTTGCTTTACTTTCTCTGAATTTGTCAAACTTATTCGCAGGTATGTTTTTTTTTTTTTCTTTTTCATTTTCTTACGCCGAGAAGTCGCTACACTACACGTCCGCCATCCAGTAGAACTGCAATGTTGATATAGCCAGCCCACAAGTCCATTTGTCAATATGTATATCGCCCAACTATAATTGGTATTTGTAGGACACAGAACATTAGAGGCACAGTGTGCAGCTCGCAAGTGCACGATCCAAATAAGTGGCTAAGTATCGAATAAGGGATCTATGCATCATAAGAAATTTGTAGGGAATCGAACAATAGAGACCCTTTTCTAACCCCGACAATGCGCGATGCACAAACTGTACATGCTCTATAAATTCTCATCCACCCAGCAAGTCCTCTTGTCAATTTGTATATCGCGGAACTGTATGTGCTATTTGTAAAACACAGAACAATAGAGGCCTATTTTTTGACCCCTCCCGTCCGAGAACCCACAAGTATGGAATGCGATGTCAGTGCATGATCTATAAAATCGCATGTCCATACTTTATAAAGGTACATATTTACTTTTGCCTCATTTCTACACATACTGATCTGGTAATCATAGACTTGGTGTTGCACATGAATTATGAAATGTGTAGTGGGAGTCGGATGGAGCCCTTTTTTTGCTTAGGTAATTTTGAACCTGCCAGCCCAAGAACCCAATTTCTATATGGTGGAAATCGACCCAATGTACAGCCCTCAAATATGTATTTCTCATTTGTGGGAGACCACCATCCCTGGAGTAGAATGTTGAGTCGGTCACCTCGCAAATCCACTTCTCAATTTATTATCATAAGATATTTGCAAGGCACCGAACAATAGAGTGTCGTTTTTTACCCGGCCAGCCCAAGAACCCGCGATATAGAAACTGTATATGGTCTATCAAATCTCGACCAACCCGCAAGTCCGCTTCTCAATTTGTATATCACGGAACTTTGTGTGCTACTTGTAGAACATCGAACAATAGAGGCCTTCTTTTGAACCCGCCCACCCGAGAACCCGCGATCCCAAACCATGCACTTTCAGACTTGGCCATTCCTTCCTTGCTTTCTCTTCCCCGTGGTCATTACCTTCGCACATGTGCATGATAAAAAATAATATTTATATATATATATATATATGTGTGTGTGTGTGTGTGTGTGTATGTCTTCTTTCTAAATATTTAATGCTAACAGGTCATCGTGCAACTACCATCTAAGTTGTCATTGATGCACGTAAGGCTCGAGAAGTTTTGCCATTAATGCAATTTTTGTGAAGCATTTTCTTCTCCCTTCCCAGTTTTAATTTCAAATGCCATGGAATGTCATTCACACACTGCCAACTTGCTTCCTTCATCAAACCTCCAATCGCTTCCCAGTCTTAATTTCAAATACCATGCAATGTCATTCGCACGCCGCCAGCTTGGTTCGTTCACGAAACCTCCTATCCTTAAATGTTCTTTGCCATAACCCTCACCTTCTCACTTCTAAGTTTGCAATAACTACGCTTTACTTCTAACAGGTCACCATACAACACACATAGATATTGTCATTAATGAGGAGATTTTCCATTCGCACACATTGAAGCAATGTTTGTGGGGAGTTATATTGTCCCCTCCATTTCTTCATTTCAAACAATGTCTGGAGCCAACCAACCTTTTGATAAACTACTGCCAGCAACTCCACAATAGTTTTGTAGAGATACAGTGAACATCTTCCTCAAGATCTTCCCATGAAGAAGAACGGAAAAAGAATTGTAGGGGAGGCAGAGCAGCCCGAAATTTACCGTCAAAACATGGATCTTAATGCTGATCTAGAAAACATATTCTGCAACCTTGATCAGCCCACACATGCAATTCAGCATGCCTGCTCAATGGAAATGGTTGTTACTGAAATTTTTGACGAATATTAATCCTTCGTATTCCAGAGCGTTGTTTTTGAAACCGAATCAAAAAAAATAATCATTGAAAAAAGAGATGTAAAAATTAAGAAAAGAAAACATCGTTCAGAACTTGACCTTGCCAATAAGCACGCATCCAAAATCTCTGAACTTCATAGGGCAACCATATATTCTCTTCAGGATTCTGTTGGAGTCATTGGAGCCGAAAATGCCAGACTAAAGAACCGGATTAAGGAATTAGAGGAAGCTTTGTTTCCTATGACATTGCTTGGCAGTTCCTTGGAAATAGCTATGCCTCCGACTACGTGCACCCCTATAAAAAATCTAAAAGGGTCCTCCATCTTCCTCGCATCCTGTAGAGGATATGTCAAGAAAAATATCAACAAAAGAATAGAACTGATTTCCAAGGCCTAAGAAACATCACAGAATATGGATTCCCTGGGGAGCAGGGCACATAACTTGCTCCTACTTTTGTAGATGGATTTAAAAAATGAAGAAAATTTCTATCTGCACTCGGTCATCCCTTTCGTCTTTCATGTCAACAACATGCCAGAGATGAGAAGAAGGAAACATGATCTCTCGTCCAAAAAAAGGCTCACTCTATTAGAAGCATGATGGAAATAGAAAGTGAATAACCTATACCATAATCGTGCAATCGTGTGAGCAAGCAATATCAAAGAAAGAAACATTATTCACAAAGCTCACCAAAATAGACTTAGCAGGAAAGACAAATGGCTTCCAGGACCCCAGCTTAATCCTCAACTCGCTGATGTTAACCAAGCAAGATTTTGATCAACAAGTTGATAATTTGAAGGCCTTGTCTTTAGAAAAATTTTACAGAATTTTTGAATATGATGAAGAAGAGGAGGACAACTGGCTAGTCGGGTATTCACTATAGAATGGAGACATTCATGAAGGTCTGTGTAAACTTTCAATTGATCTAAGTGAATTAGAAAATGAAGTTTTCAACATTCGACTCTGCAATGACATCAACATCACCCCTTGAGAAGCTATATTGAAGAGAACTTGAAGTGGATCAACCACAAAATCCAATAGGCAAATGTATAAATCTTGTATGTATCAATCCAGTTATTGAAGCGGGTTGCCTACAAAAACCAACAGGGAAAGGCATGACCAACCAAACACAAAAATTACTTATATGTACCATCCCTGTAAGTGTATAGTGATAGTCCTTTCTTTATCAATCCAGTTATTCATTTTTTGTGTAGAAATCTATAGGCAAAAACTAATATTCACATTTCTACTTTTCAGGTATTACATTCTAGCGTGTCCAACTTCTTCCACACTCCTATTTCTTGTACATATTTCTGTTATGGTCAGCGAGAGCCCCAATCCCAGTCTATATGACAAACGCATTTACATTTCTTGGGATATGTAACAAACTGTTATTTCTTTTATATATTCCAAATAAAACTATTCTTTTGTCTCCTTATATATTTATGTCTTCCTTGATTTTGTATCTTCAGCTATGTTGAATGTGAAGTTATTCTGTTTATTTTATCTCTATTCTCTTTTTTTATTTTTCAAAATAAAGTATGACATAAATCACTCACTCAAATTTGACATATCATATTTCACACAGATATATGTTTCTTTGAATTTCCAGGAATATGCAACACGTTTTATTTTTTTCCAATTTTCAGCCCGCCAGCTCGACAACCCATGCTCCAAAAACTGCCTAAGTATGTAATCTAGGCTCCATCACACTATATAGAATGAGGGCTCCGTACATTCTCTATAAAAGTACATATTTCGTATTTATAAAAGTAAATATCTACTTTACAAAATTCCATTTTTGCTATGTACAATTTATGCTCTCCAGGAATCGATAGTTTGATACATTCCAATTTCTTGTATCCATGAGCCTGTGTTTTAAAGAAAACTAATTCGGGAATGCTATTTGTTTGGTCCTCCTATCCACCAACTTGTGTAACAGACATTGGTACTATATTTTTTGTACATTTTCCCACCACCGTGTGTAAAACCTATGTAAAGAAAAGTAATTCCCGAATGTTAAATTTTTGGGACACGAGCCCCTTGAAATTGAAATAGTTTGTAAGTCCCATTATCATTTTTTACATCATGGAACTCTTGGTGCTATTTGAAGGTCATTGAACAATAGAAACCCGCTTTTCAAGTCCCCAGCCCTAGAAACCGCGATCCAAAAACTGGCTAAGTATGGAATGAGGGTTTTGTCTATGCTCTAATTCGGGAAGGCTAGTTTTCCTCCTGCTTTTATGTGTTCCTAGCTTTTTCATTTTCAGAATGGACTATGAAATAAATCACTTACTCAAATTTTAGATATCAGATTTCACTTATATATATGTGTGTGTGTGTGTGTGTGTGTGTGTTTCTTTAAATTTTCAGCAATATTAACACGCTTTATTATTTTTGAATATAAATGTTGTAAAATTGTGTTCACTACTTTATTTCTACTCAAATGTAAAGAAATTGTCATTTCTTGCATCTTTGCAACATGTCATGCACAATGTTTGTCACAAAGGCCCTTAAAATTAAAATAGTCCGCAAGCCTGCTTCTCAATTTGTACATCGTCTATCTCTACGTGCTCTTTGTAGGACATAGAATGAGGGCTCCGTCATTGTTCTATAAAATCTCATCCCCATACTTTATGAAAGTACATATTTTGTATCTATAAAAATAAATGTCTACTTTAAAAAATTACGTATTTTCTATGTATAGTTTATGGTCTGTAGGAACCTATAATTTCATAAATTTCAATTTCTTGTGTCAAGGAGCCCTGTTTTAAAGAAAACTAATTCGGGAATGCTATTTATTACATTCTTCTAACCACCGCCCTATGTAACAGACACTGGTACTATACGTTTTTCCCTCTTTTCCACCAGCGTATGTAAAACCTATGTAAGGAAAACTAATTTGCGAATGTTGAATTTTTGGGACACGAGCTCCTTAAAATTCAAATACTCCGCAAGTCCGATTCTCAATTTTTATATCGTGGAACTATTGATGCTATTTGTACGACACAGAAGAACAAAAATGTGTTTTTTCAGGTCCCCAACATGCGATCCAAAAAATGCCTAAGTCGAGAAGCCTCTTTTTTAAAGAAAACTAATTCGGGAATCATATTTGTTTCATACTTTTCTCCACCAGCCTATGTAACAGATGTCAGTGCTATTTATTATATTTTTACTCCAACAACATATGTAAAAAATAAAACTAATTTGGGAATGCTAAACTTGTTCGACACGAGCGCCTTCAATTTCAAATAGTCCACAAGTTCGTTTCTCATTTTGTATATCACAGAACTCTATGGACTATTTGTAGGCCACAAAACAACAGAAGCCCAATTTTTAGCTCGCTAGACTGAGAACCCGCCATTCAAAAATTTTAGTCCTCAAAGAAGCATGTCAATTTGTATATCGCGGAACTCTCGGTGGTATTTGTAGGCCACAGAACAACAAAAGCTCAATTTTCAGCCCGCAATCCTGACAACTCAGAATGAAGCTTCCGTGCATGCTCTATATATCTACTTCATCAAATTACATATTCGATTTTTGTAGGCCACAAAACAATAGAAGGCCAATTTTCAGCCCCCTAGCCCGAGAACCTGCGATCCAAAATTTCAAATAGTCCGCAAGATCGCTTGTCAATTTGTATATTGCGGACTTCTTAGTGCTAACAGAACAACATAAAACCAATTTTTATCACGACGGCCCGAGAACTCGCGATCCAAAAATCCAAATAGTCTGCAAAACCGCTTCTTAATTTGTATTTCGTGGAACTCTTGGTGCTATTTGTAGGCAACGGAACAACAGTAGCCCAATTTTCAGCCCACCACCTCGACAACCCGAAATGAAGCTCCCATGCCTTTGTTTTAACGAAAACTAATTCGGTATTGGTAGTCTTTTTATGCTTTTGTCCACGAACCTATGGGAGCACAATTTTCAGCCTGCTAGCCCAATAACCACAATGGTCTATATATCTACTTAATCAAATTACATATTTGGTATCTAGCATCTCTTCTTTGTAACATACGTATGCCCTTAAATATCAAATAGTCTACAACTCCAATTGTCAAATTGTATGTCGCGAAACTCTGGGTGCAATTTGTAGGCCACAAAACAACAAAACCCGAATTTCAGCGCACCAGTGCATTACTACTATTTCTATGTATTTTTTCCACGGCCGTATGCAAAGCATATCTAAAGAATAGTCCTTCCCAAGTGTCTTTACTCCTTCGCATTTATTCCCTTTCCCGCAGATGGGTTGTTAGTACAGCACAAGCGTCGAGCAAGGAATCCAAGAGCGATACTCCATGGCGTCGACAATGTGACGACCACGTTCCACTCACTCCCAACTGCCTAATCAATTCAAGTTCAACTCACTCAAGGCATTGTGTCATTACTCTTAGTGCACCCTGCTCTTCCTTCACATCCTTTCGATGGACCACCACCCTCACTGCGCCTTTACTCTGTGTGTGCGACCATTTATGGAACCTCACCAACTGCCCATCCTATTTCAATTTCTCGAGCGGGTCCAAATGGCTCATTCTTTCCTAATTTTTCTTCTCAGAGCTTGAATTCCTACCCAGCCTTTCCCTGCTCTATATTTGTCCTGCCCTTCTCTATTCCTGCCACATTTTCGCTCTCCCACTGTCTCGGAGATGCCCCGACTACGAAGGAATTCCAAAGGCCGACCAACCTGTCAGCCAAACCGACCCTGCCTGGTCCTGCATCCCCCACCTGCTCCCTCCCTGCTATCCTCCTCCTCTTCGGCCACCTCATCCTCCTCCCTGACGCAGTTGACTCAAATTTCCGCATCTCTCTGACCCCTTCCTGCGTCCCTTTCCAATAGAATGGAGGAGTTGGACTGCTCAGGGGCCTCACTAAGCAACAACCCAAGACCTTTAGCCAATTCTGCATCTGTTTCACACCCAGGACCTTTGGCCCCTCCCAACTCTCCGACCACCCAGTCGCTTCAGGACTAGCTTCACGACACCCAATTTCACATGGATGGTCTGAAAGCCAGTCAAAATTTGCAACGACAAACCCAATCTCGAGCGGGTTCCAACGCTGACCCAGAATGTGAGTGGAAAATAGGCCTTGCACTGGTGCAGAGCCTGGTATTCGACCTACGTCGGGACATGGATGACCTCTGGTTCTGCCTACAGAGCCTGGATGACAAAGCCTCTCGACTCCTGTATTTTCTCTCCACATTACAAGGTGCTCATCTCCTCACACCAGAGGTATCCCAATCAACAACAACCCAAGCAACAACAACCTCAACACCAGTGTTGCCATTGGAAAATTTGGGCCACGCAGATGCAGACTGTGAGGACCATAGGCTTCCATCATGCCCGGAGGATGTCCAGAAGGAAGATCACCTGCTATCAGAGATGGAGAATGCTATGCAACTGGACCGCACACCACTCCAGGAGGAGTTGCCTCCTCCCAGGGACATGACATTTCGCTCATTTTGCATGGCCACGTCGCCGCACTACAACCCATACCGGTGATCTCTGTTTTTTTTGTTTGTTGTTTTGTCATGTGCATGCCAACCTTTCATGCATTTGTCCATGGTTATTATAATTAGGTTATCTACACTTTCCACAGTTCTAGCACCCACCCTTATGGGCCAGAATTTTGAACTCTTTTTGTATCAGTGACAATCTACACTTAAGTTATGAAGTGATTTTCCTGGCTGAGCTAGTTTTCCCTCAAGGAAGCTCAGTATTTACAGCTTGAAACCATGGAAATTCACTTTAATCCTTCATTTTGACAGACTTTTATACAATCTTACTTATAAAAAAAAAATATTGAATAAAATTTAAAAAATTGCTTATATTATTCATTAACTAAGACATGTTATAGCATTATATAAATTACTTTAAATCTCCATACAATGTTATAATATTCTATAAATTGCTCTCTGTCATGTATATCACATAATTGTTTGCTGCAAAATGTATATGACATAAGTCTTTCGTGCAAAATGTATATCACGTAACACACTGGACATGAAAAGTGTGAACCTGGAACTCCGCCAATCTGCAACTGCGTAATTGTTTAGTACAAAACGTATGAAGTTTTATAGCATTATACAAATTAGTATAAATCTTCATACAATGTTATAATCTTCTATAAATTACTGTCTCATGTATATGCTGAAATTGTTGGGTGCAAAATTCCTATTGTATGCTAATTTTTTGGTCTTCAACGATGTTGATGTTTTAAATGTTCATGTAGTTTCTAGAGATATGTAACAGACATTATTTATTTTATAATAAGTTTGTATAGTTCACAATCCCTCTTGTCAATTTGTATAGTGCACGGAACAATAGAGGCCCATTTTTGAAACCGACAGCCCAAGAACCTATGGTCCAAAAACTGGCTAAGTATGGAATGATCGCTCCGTCCATGCTCTGTAAAACGTGTGCAAAGAAAACCAATTCGGCAATGCTATATATTTTTTGTCCAAGAAAATCCTTAGTTTTAAAGAAAAATAGTTCGACAATGCTAGTTTTTTGTTGTTTTTCTCCACGAACCTATGTAACATAACTTATTACTATTCTATTGTATAACTGACATTATTAATTTATGATAAATTTCTATAGTCCGCCACTCTGCCTGTCATTTTTTATATCGTGGAACTGTCGGTCCTATTTGTAGGCCACGGAACATAAGAGGCCCAACTTTGAACCCACCACCCCGAGAACCCATGATCAAAAAAATGTCTAAGTATGCAATGAGGGCTTCGTGCATGCTCTATAAAATCTCATCCCCATACTTTATAAAAGTACAAATTTCGTATGTATAAATCTAAATATACACTTTATACAAGTACATATTTCATATGTATAAAAGTACATATTTCATATGTATAAAACTATATATTTACTTTACTATGTTCTTCATGCAAACCACACCTACTTCAACTTTCTACCCACGTGTCTCTACTACCTCACATTTACTCCCATCCCAACCTTCCAGGGACTCCGCTACCATGCAACACTTGTTTTCTATTGGTTCCTCATGGACATAAGTCATAAGGTGATCACTAATTAAATAAACCAATGGTAGGTGATTTATTTATCACCACCCCACTTCTTCAACATAAGACCCAATTTCCATAACACCATGAATCAAGTATGAGGGATCATCTTCTTTCCACTTTGATTTCTCCTCAATATTTAGACGATGAGCTATAAAATCCTTTTCATTTTGTGGAATATTTCAATATAAAATCGAATCAAGAATATCATGGAGTTCAATAGTACCACAAGCACTACTATTTCCATCTTGTAATATATCACGTGTGGGAATTCAAATTTCCAATTTTTTATTTTAACTCTGGGATTACTAGTAACCAAATCATCACTTTAAAATTAAAAATGTTTTTTCTTCATACACTTGGTTTCATCTAGACATGATATCTATCCTTTGGTCAATTGGCCTATCCCTAATTAGTTTCTATCCTCTCATCATCATTCAAGGAAGAGAAATGGGGCCAAGTTCTTTTGTGTTCAATCCTTTCCTCATGATTATTATCTTTAAATAAATCCTCATTATAAATTTAATTGTTTCCATTCAAACTAGCACTATCTACTAACATAGGAAGTTATTTAAACATATAAGATTCCAAAATATAAGGGGAAGATAATTAATTTATCATTTCATACTAGATCTTGAGAAGTATTGGGGATTTTCATGGAATTTGTATGGTCTTCATCACCAATAGTGTGTTTGTCTAATTTTTTTTTTTGTAAAAGGTTAGTTTCCAGGAATATACAATATATAGAGTTAGGAACTTTAAACATTTACACAGAAAATTAGACATACCATAATAAACAATTTTGATAAATGAATTGCGCTACAATATTCAACTTAGTAGGATTTATAATTTTTATTTTTTCAATTGTCCAATTTATTATGAAAAATCAATTACAATGTTGTTGTGTTTCTACAGGTTTCTTTTTATGAGAATAATTAACCATGACCACTTGGGATGGATGAGTCACCCCATTCATAGGTATCATGTGTTGATTTAAATATTGTTTTAATGTGTTTTTCTTTTATCTTATTTTGGTTGAATTTCAAGTTTTTGTACTAATAAAAATATCATAAATGTGTATGTATGTTGGTACATTATTTTTCTTGTCACCACTACCCCCCTTTGTTAAATCACCAAAACCCCCATTTAGTACACCATTTTCCCTAGGTTATAAGGTAAGTGTGGTCCTTAGCTACCCTACCCCATCACTTAGGATCCCATCCCCCCACACCCGGGATAATTCCTCCCATCGTATAAACCATGGGGGTTTATTTTTGAAACCTTCTCCACATTTTCCATCCCATCCATCCATAGTGGATGAACTCATCTACCATTCACTAGTCCACCATATTGTATCACCCATTGTTCCATCCATTGTCACTGCATCCATCTACCATGGTGTATCCCCCATTGTTTCATCCATTGTGGCTACACCAATATTCACTCATGAATTCACCATTGTATCATATGTTTTGACTACAAATATTGACCCTATAGTAGATGTTCTCTTGGAGCTTCTTATACAACCAAGTTCTTTGTATTCTATTCAATATCTACCATTTCCTAAGATATTCACAATGTAATGTAATTAATCCCAAAACTTCAGAGAATTCACATAAAATGTAGTGAAAATCAAAAGAACACAATAAAATTAGATAAGCCCTGAAAAATATCTATTGTATTAGTGAAAATAAAAATAGAGAGCTATGTTCACTTGCCTCTTCAAGGGGGAAACACCCTAGAGGAAAGCTCTCAAATACAATAAGAATTATTGCAAAAAAATTGCATAACCTTCTACTCAGTATATGTCTATCCATAGATAATATTAACTATTTATGGTCCTACTTATAATGAGGGCCAACTAACTAATTTGTGCCTTATTAATAAATATGGCCCTTTTTACAATGAGTGACTATTAACTAACTAATTAATGGTCCTTATTCAAGGAATCTGGCCTCATACATTAATAAAATATCTAAGTAAGGGGGTTAGGGTATGGCCCTAACATTCCTTTTCCATTTGAAAGAAGTGATATCCTCAAGGTTGAATGTGAGGAAATTGTTGTATAATTATTGCTAGTTCCCATGTGGAATATTTTGGTTGCATATCTTTCCATTGGATCAATACTTACTTGATCATGCATTGGTACAATTGACACTCTTTAGTATCCAATACTACTTCTAGTTGGAGAAAAATGGGACCTTATTCATAAAGTTTTGGTAGGTTTGTCTCGATTTTGAAATTTGATGCCACAATGTTCTTCAAACATGAAACATGGAATACTGGATGAATATTGGAGTGGGTTCAGAGAAGCCAACTTGTAGGTAACTAGAAAAATGCATGCTCTGATTTGAAGGGGACTATAGCTTAGGAGATAGATTTTTGGGAACTTTATCTTAGAGTGATGTCTATTTATAGGTATGTAGGTGAATAAACACTCGATTACCTTTGGAAAAATAATGTTAAGATCTATTCTAATTAGCTTGTTTTTTCATTCAATTTTGCACCATAACCAAGTTTTCCTTAAAGATATAGATAATGGATTATTTGGTGTGAATTTTTCTATCTACTACATGAACCTTGGAGTTTCCTTATACATAGGATGCCCCTACCAGGGGTTTTCGGAAATAATATACTTCATATGGTGTCATTTTGATAGCTCCGTCATAAGTGGTATTGTACCACCATTCGACAATGTGAATACATTGTTCCCATTGGTATAGTTTTTTGGAATAAAAGTATCTCAAATAGGTTTCTAATAACTTGTTAACCAGTTCTTTTCGACCATCAGTTTGATGATGATATACATTGTTCATATTAATTTGTGTACCTTGAATTTTAATTAGCTATTGCCATTTTTTTTTGGTGAATGTGGGGTCCCAATTTGAGATAATGGATGTGGGCATACCATGTAGATTAAATATATAATACATGAAGGCATGAGAAACTAAGGAAGTAATGAAAGGATGGGATAGGGTACAAAAATGAGAATCTTTTGAAAGATGATAAAAAACCACCATGATGACTGATTTGGTGCCTACTTTTGGGAGTCCCACAGTAAAATACATTGAAATGTCTACCCATATCTATATTGGTATTGGTAGTGGTTGCAATGATCATGGTATATTTCACCATATATCCTTTGTTTCTTTGGAAAGCATCACGAGATTCTATGAAATCCTAGATATCTATTTTCATGCCATCCTGGGAGAATGAATTCTTAGTAGGTTTTTTGAAAGCTGGAGTGACCTGCTATTAGTGATGAACGTATGTCCTCTAAGAATCTTTGTTTTAGGGTCGGATATTTTTCCATAACAATTCACCCTTTATACGATATTGTATCTTGTTGCGATGTATAAATTTTATGTGGGTTTGTTTCTACTTGAATATGTTGTATGAGATAACTTAAATTACAATTTCCTATCCATTCCCTGTGGTCTTCCTCAAGTCAGCGTATAATTGGTAATGATAAGGCAAGGAGTGACCCATCATCCTCAATTGTTTTAGATAAAGCATCGAAAAAAACACTCTATTTACCCTTCTTACATGTAATCTCGTAATCATACGCCAACATCTTGGTGACCCATTTATGTTTATTTGGTGAATATAATCATTATTATAGGAAGAACTTCATAAAATGATGATCAATATTGATATAAAAACACCTCCCTATGATATATGGCTTCGGAGTCTCCACTTCATGAAGAATATCCATCATTTCCTTCTCATATTTTGATTTTCCCAAATTTCTATCACACAATTTCTTATTGGTGAATGCCAAGGGGCATCGTTATTGCATCAATACTACTCCAATACTATTGCCCGAGGCATCACATTCCAAGAAAAAAGTGTTATTAAATTCGACCACTATCAATACTATAGTAGTACACATGGCATGCTTTAAAGTAACAAAGGCTTGTGATTCTACCTCAATACAAAGAAAGGAGACATTTTTAAGGAGTGAAGTTAGGAGAGATGCAAATTTTCCATAACTTTTCACAATTTTTTTTAATAGTCTGTAATTCCTAAGAATCTCCTCAAGCTCTTTAGTGTTTTGGGATGGGGCCAATTTTTCATAGCTGCTAATTTTTTGGGATCAACTTGTACTCCTACCTGAATTACAATGTGACCCAAATATTTAACCTCACGAGCCCGAAAAGCACATTTGGAGTGATTAAAAAATAAGTAGTTGTGTCTCAATAGTTTCAAGGACTTATCATCATGCTCTATGTGTGATTCCCGTGATTTAATTCATATCAATATATCATCAAAGAAGACTAGCACAAAATTTCATAGGAATGGTTTGAAAATATTGTTGATGAGGCTCTAGAAAGTGGATGGAGCATTGAAAACACCAAAAGGCATCACTAGAAACAAATAATGACCTTCATGTGTTCTAAAGGTTGTCTTAGGGATGTTTATATCTTTCATATTCATATAGTTTTATCCTAATCGCAGGTCAAGATCAATAAAAACAATTATCCCTGAAGTTCATCTAGGAGATCATTGATAATTGGTATGGGAAATTTGTCCTTGATCATCAAATTACAGAGAGCCCTAAAATTAGGACACATGTGACAAGTACCTTCCTTCTCTAACACCATGAATATTGGTGATTAGTAAGGGCCTTGACTTAGACATATGACTCTTGCTTCCAATAGTGTCTGAATGATCTTTTCTATTTCAGTATTTTGTTAATAAGGGTGTCTATAAAGACATACATTTGGTGGTTTACTTCCTTGAATAAGGAGAATTCCATGGTAATGCTATCCTCGAGAAGGGGTTAAATCCTTTAGTGTCTCAAATACTTCATGATGTTTATCAAGGACCAACTGCAAGTCTGTTTGGACTTGTTGTGTTATATTATCCATAATCTTTATGGAATTAAATTGGGCAATAATTCAATAGTGTAAATTCTTTAGTAACTTCTCCATATGATGAGAGATAATTATTTCAAGATAGACTACATGAATCCCTTAAAGGTGTGTATATGAAATTATTTAGTGAAACTCATATAGATTTATTTGAAATCAATGGTAAATTGCCCCGATCCACGTATCCGTTCTACCCCCAATACTATATGACAACTACCCATGTCGATGGAAAATAGATGGGTTTTGAGATGATAATCTCCCATATGGATTTTGACATTTTCATATTTCCCCCCACATTTCATCATACCTGCATTGGTGTTCATGATTTGAAATTTTTTCACTAGGTTTACAAAACAATGGGTTTCTTTTGGCACTCTCCTGTGAATGAAATTACCAGTACCACAACTATCAACTAGGACTATGAACTTTTGGTGCTTGATGTAGCCCATGAATTCCAAGGTTTGTGGAGTTGAAATTCCTGATAATGCATGCATGGATATTTGAGGTTCTTATGAGGGAATGGATGTTCAATATCTACCCAAGTTTGAGTGTTGGTTTCTTCAACCTATAAATTTAGTGTCTCTTTGGTAGTTGTGTCATTGGTCAAGGCTTGTGTGTTCATATCAATTTAGAACAATTTATGTTCTTTACACCAATGAACTGGAGAATATTTTTCATCACAATTATAGCATAACACACATCTTTAATAGTCTTCCATTTTTGGTGGAGAAAAACTATGTACTTTCAAGGGATGAGTAGGATTCATGCTTGGGGAGCTACCCTAGGGGGAGAGTGTGGGAATGGATACTATTTTTTTGTTTGTTTTTGCATTGATCACCATGTTTGCTTCTATGTTATGACCCAAGGGGAGCATATATGGGGATAAATGTATATGATATGACCCCAAGGGGGGGGGGGGGGGGGGGGGTATATGGGCCTAAATTTACATGTAATGTGTAAATATATATGTAATAAGGTCGACATAGTGGTAAAGAGGCCTCATGTGCAAGTGTGAATATGTATATGTAGAGGTCATGTAGTCATTATTGTGACATGGGAATTATGATGTATGAAGGTATTTGGTTATTTGGAGGGGGTTCCCCTATTATTTAAGGTTCTATTGTGTAACTTATCTATATTGGAGTTGCGCTCCATGGTCACATTCTATACATGGTTTTTACTTCTGTTATTTTATGGTATTTTAAGCATTTGGTTCATTACATTTGGTATCAGAGCCCTGATCCTAGGGTTTTTCTTCCTCAATACAGACATTTTGGAATTCCTCTATAACTTTTTTCTTTGAGATACTTCAGAAGGAGAAACATAGAGGATATTGAGACTACTTATCATAGTACCCGTGGTACAAATTTCATCTTCTGGGTCGTTGTACTTTTGGATATACACTCTGTGGAATATAGGGTATATGACTAGTCCTATTGTCTAGTCTCAAACATGTGTCATGGGTAAAGAAATCATAACGTATTCATAGAAGATAAAAATTCTATGAGATGAATTTCATTAGAAAAATTATGGATTGTAGTATATTTGGTACAATTTTCAGAATTAAATATCAAATATTATGTGCGTAGGACATTGTACAATTACACTCCCCTGGAAAGTATATAAATAATCAAGGTGTGGGGAAGTTACCATAAATTCTTCTTGGCACATACATTTTTTTATCATACCTATGTAATTGAATATAGGAAATATCATAGGCATACAAGTCATAATTTCATACTCAAAAGGTCCTAAATTATAGAGATACATCAGAAGGAAGTTCGGCTAGGAGGACATACTCAAAATTAGGGTTTGAAAGGTATGTCAATTAAAACTATCATAAATTTTGAGTGGGATGTCTGAGTGACTTGATTCAAAATCCATTGGAAAGATAAAACATACAAGATAATATTGGAACATAGATTATAACTATTTCATAAATTTATCCTTAATATACTAAGGTTGGAATTTAAGGATTGGGGTTAGACCTCAATTAAGAATCATATACATTTATCCCCATATATGCTCCCCCTGGGTCATAAAATAGTACCCTCGTTCAAAAATATTTTTCCTCGAAGCTTTGCAATTAAAGGATTCAGATGTGATGAAAACAAGTGATATGGTTTTCTTATGTTCATGCATTATTATTTCCATTGATGATGATCCTTCCATCCAAAATAAATTATTTTCGGTCTTAATCCTCGGTGTTTAGTTGTTGCATAATTTTATTTCCTTTGATTCCATGTATTTGTGTTGTATCTTCTCCAATTTGTAGTGGTTGTTGGTATCTGATAATATCTTCTGGAATAATGGTTTTGTGATTCCATATTCTATGAATATTGATGCATATTCCATATTCTTCCTTAATAATGATGATATCAATCTTCTTGTCTTCCTTGAAATCTTTCCTGATGATGAGGGTGTCGATATGGTTTGAAATTTGGCAAATTTTATTCATTGTTCACACCCATTTCGTGTATCTTATTTTCAAATACAATGGCATCCTTGATCATCTTTGGTTGGTCTTTGATTACTCTAGGTTTGGATATAATACCATCATATTTGGCATGTACATCCTCTATATGGAGTTCAAATTCTTCAAGTATCTGCTAGTGACCTTCTTGAATCTTGTCTTCTTTCTCCTTTTGAAGTTGCAATTTCACCGCATTTATCAAATTTTGACGTCCTTCTTCAATTCTAGATTTCATTTCTAATTTTACCTGATCATTATTGAGGGATTCCTCATCCTTCTTGCAAATTTTCTCTTCAATTATTTTGGTATATTATTCATCCAAGATCCTTCTTTCTTCTTTATTTTGAGGATTATTCTTTTCTCATTTCAATCTATTAACCTCATCCAATAGTTTTTTTATTATGGTTTTATAATCTAGATATCTCTTAATCTTTCTTTTTCAATTCTCCCCTTGAATCTTCATTATCCCACATTGCTTGGATACTATTTTATTTATTTAAGTTATTAAGATCCTTAATGAGTGATTCATTAATGGATTTCATCTTGAATAACTCATCATTTTTCAACTTGACCTCTTTCTTTGTTTATTTTAACTCATCTTGAATTCTATAAATTTCCTCCATTTTTGAGTTCTTGATCCATTCGTTTGAGAATAATTATTCAAATTCTTCCCATGTGGTACTTCATCTAGTATATTTATCAAATATATACCACCCCTTATCATCTTCACCATTCAAATAAAGACATACCACAAAAGGATTCTTGCAATTTTTCGTCATCATTCTAAGCCATTCCCCAGAACTGATTTTATCTTCTTATTTATCTCCACTAAAGTTAGGCTTATATTCATCTCCACTAAAGTTAGGACAAATGTTTTTGAAGGAGGGTACTATGTTATGACCCAACCTATTTATTTTCTCCTAAATTTTCTTAATATGACCTTCCATGAATCCCAACTTGCCTATAGTATAGTGGGTGGTCATTTTTTCAAGGGATGTATGAGGTGGTTTGTAGAGACCCTTCATGGGTGAGCTTATTGAAATGGATATCGGGTCGCGATCGTGAAAAAGGAGCGTCAAGTTCTATAGTTCTCTGATATACTTGTGGGGTCCAATAGTATTACTCATACCAATATGTCAAGGCACTAAATAAGGAGGCTCAAATGTACCCTTAGTCGTAATAATCGACTACCCAAGTACGAGAGAGTGATCTCCTCGAGTGTTGTTCTCTATGTACTATAGAAACGAGATGATCGATTAGAATATCTAGAAATGATTTCAAGTATACCTATTGGAATTCCTATATACCCAAGGGTATATGGAAGTGATATTCTTTATACAAGTATTGTATGATGTGGTACTACTCAAAGGGGTACCAACAAGGGTCACAAGGGTTTCCAACAACGTGATTCCATTTTTCTTTACTCTGTGTATTCTTCCTCGGACATAATTTTACTCGTTGAAAAATAGATCACTATGTTATTTAAAGATATTGTAATATGTCTCTTAAAAAATTTGAAAATTTTAGGATATTGGTGACCTAATAAAAAATGCTTAAGATGACGTGAAAATAACATATTCAAGGTAGGGTTTGAGGCCAAAACTGTAAAATGATCACAACTTCTTCTATACTTTCAGATTGGCTATTATGACCCCAATTATGAAATGCCACTGCTTCTTTGTATCTACTGGCACTATTTTGATTTGAATCTATGCATAATATCAAAATGTATCTAATTTGCAAAATTAGTAGTCGTCACAAGAAAAAACCCTTAAAAATGGCTAATTTTAAATCAACAATATCTCCACTTCTTGGACTCTATTTTGGACGATTTATTTTTGAAAATGGGTAGTTTTTCTAGAGGAATTCATATTTATGGCTAGTTTCTTCAAATTATGGACACAATTTTTCAAAATTTGATCTAAATCCCATCATCCTCGTTTTTCCGTAAAAAAATTGTAAAAAATAAAATAAAATCCATGTTTGTGCCCCAAACATTCTCCCACTTCATGCCCAAGAAAGACATTTGAAACCACTTGTAATGTACCTAATCCAAAAAATTCAGAGAATTCACATAAAATGAATTGAAAACCAAAGAACATAAGAGAAAATAGATAAATCTTGAGAAATATATGTTTTATTAATGAAAATAAAAAATAGAGAGCTACGTTCACTTGCCTCTTCAAAGGGGAAACCTCCTATAGAAAATATCTCAAATACAATAAGCATTCTTGACAAAAAATTACATAACCTTATTACTCAATATATAACTATCCATAGGGAATCTTAAATACATATGGGCCCACTTATAATTAGGGCCAACTTAATTAAGTTGGGCCTTATTAATAAAGAGGACGCCTTTTATAATGAGTGATTATCAACAAACTATTTAATGGGACTTATTCAAGAAAGGTGGCATCATACATTAATAAAGTATCCAAGGGGGTTAGGGTATGACCCAAACACATGGTGATATCATTCATTGATGAAATTTTTATGTATCATGATTGGAATTGATTTTAGAGATTTTTTTATTAAATTTCATGCTTTGATTCTTGTAACTCCTACGGGGAGGCATTGCAGAGAGGTTGGGGTTGTAGGGGAGGGAAAAAACCTCAATAATTGCACCATCATCTATGGTGAATTTCATTGTCTTGAATTATAAGTATCAATTTGTAAGTGTATTAATTCATTATGGATAAAAGCTTATAAGAATGTTTTTTTCTTTTCTATTCCCTAGAAAAATAAACCACTCCAAGACATAAGAAGACTCAAGTTTCTTCAAGTAAGAGGCAAAAGATCATCTTCAAGGATGCACCTGGTAGTGGTGAGGGTGGAAGTGTTGAATGTGTGACCAATGAGTTATGTTTTGTACATAGGTCACCATATTCCATTTTTCCATGTTTGGGCACAAGGTGCCATTATGTGTCTTGGGCACAATGTGCTATTTTGTAAAAAATGTATAGTTGAGATGATTTTAAATTATAATTATATATATATATATATATAATTCATGTAACATTTTATATGAGTTGAAGTGCTTTTTTATTTGATGTTGATGAATGACTATGATGATGATTATGAAGGTATGTCTGTTGAAATATTTTCCCATAGAACTCAAGTCAAAGTCAATTCAGATACCTCATAATCACACGAGCATGATCCTTATTTATATAGTATGAGAATACAAGCATGTACAACATGTCATATGATTTAAAAATATTAGGTTGAAATGACATGAGGGGTTAGAACTATTTCTTTAGTCCTCATGTTCTCAAACTTATTTTATAAACAATGCAAGTAATAAACTATGGAAATAAGTAGGCCAAAACATGTATAGAGGATTGAATGTCATATGGCATTGGTAAGTAGTCATAATATTATAGAAAGGGACTATGCACAAGGATAGATCACAAAAACATTATTCAAGAAATCCTCATGACAATTATTTGGTTTTTCGACACAAGTGAAGCAATTGCACAATATAGGTGATAAAACACACAAAATTCATTTCTTCGTGCAATTTCAGTTCTAGTGGGGTAGGAATATCCCTATCAATTTTGTAAAAGAGGATAAAATTACATGCTCACACCAAGTCAAATATCTTGAAAATTTCATTTTCAATCTTGGACATATGGGATGAATTTTTTAATTCTTGGCAATCCACATGGAGAATTTGGTTCAAGGAGTTAAAAGAAAAAGCAAGTAGAAAAAATGAGTTTTGTGATATCCTGCAAGTGTGTTTTTCCAAGGATAATGTGAGTACACTATCCAAAATAATTTGATGTAGAGTTTTCAAAAATAGACCCCTTAGTAAAAAAAATTGCATTGTCTCTTACTGCATAGAAACCTAGTTCAGGAGATCGTCAAAAAAATATTTTTCAGGAAACAAAATCATGGGAGAGGGGTTCCCATAACTATAATTCAATGTCACAAGTATGATGAAATAGATGATTCATTGATCCAATTCTAGTTAGTGTTTTGTGGAAAGTTGCAACTTGCTTACTGGAGAAATTCAAGGACACATTGAGAACTTGGTCTAGGGGAATAATAACCAAATTGAAAAATATAATTGATTTTTATAAGCCATTTCAATATTTCTTGGGCAAATTTATTTATGTGAGAATTATATCCATAATCTCCCAATCTAGAGTTTTTAAAAATCGACATCTTAGTGAAAAAATTGCGTTGTCTCTCACTGAGAAAACCCATGTCCGGGATATCATCGAATAAAACATGTTTTGGGAAATGGAATCATGGGAGAGGGGTGCCCCTAGCTGTAATATGTTTTCGCGATTCCAACAAACTAGGAATCATTACACCCCTAAGGATAATCTCTCATATACTTTGTGGCCTATCTCCCTTGAGTATTCTTGGTCATGTCCTATCTCCTGCTCAAAAAGTCAAGATCAATCATCCTAGTCCTCCTTTGGGATCATCACCCTCAAATTTAGGATGTTCATATTCTTTGGATTTTGAACCCTCGTCGTCTTTGAGGCCATTTGGTTTATGTTTTCTTGGATTTATTCCCCCTTCGACTAGTTTACCTTCACCTAACCTAAGTATCATATTAGTTCTCACCATGGAAATAACTAATCTTAACACTACTTAAGCTCAAATGCAAGCCCAACCCTCTGTATTATACATGGTGGGGTTGAATATCCCTGATTTGACTAAGATCATTAACAATCCTATTCAACATAATGTCACTTTGCCAACTATTCCAACCACAATACTCTTGAATATCCCTAAATTCGAGGGCCATGATGGAGAGGATCCTTCCAATCATATCATATCATTCCACCTATGGTGATCATACAATAACATCATGGATGATTTTATTAGATTGAGGTTGTTTTAACTCACTCTCATGGGTGTGACCACAAAATGGTACATTGATCAACCCAACCCATACCCATAACACCTTCTAGTCCATTGTCAGGGTTTACTTAACATTTCTTAAATTTCTAGTAGGGATTGATATTCTCACCAACTTCCATTAGACTAATCATAGTCATATCATGGACCATATCCTTGAATGGTGTGTATGATGTGTCTTGTGTAAGGATCATATTAATGATAGATTCATCATATATTGGTTTTTGAAGAAATTACTTCCTCCCATCACTAGGGTTGTGGCCATGACCATGCAAAAGAATAAAGAGGAAGCCATTTAGAAAGAACAATAACGTGAACTTATATGTTCCCATTCAGGGTATTTATATACCATCCTTCTTGATTATTCTTTCTTTTTATTGGGTGTTTTTTATTCACTAGTGATCCGAATTGGATCTTGGAAAATGTTTGTAAATTTTGTAAATAAAGACGTTTCATTTTATTTTTGTCTTCTTGGAAAATTGGAAGTGGAAATGAACATATGTGATGGTTTTCCTTCAAAAGTTATCCCATTAAAACAATGAGGGTTGTATCGAAGGAGGATGAAAAACAAGGGAAGATTCAGGGATAAAAGGAGAAGGAAAGTAGAAAAAATTAAATCTTGAGGAGGGAAACATGCTTGAGGTTGAGTGGATGAAGGAATTAATGTTCCTGTTCACTCTAAGAGAAGGTGTCTCCGAGCAATGGCTTGCTTCCGGTTTGATCTCCATAGTGAGTAACAATACACAGAGTCTTTGTATACCTCACTCCTCTATAATATTCTCTTAAACATAATAAAATATCCAATGAATGTTGGGTTTCCAGAGTGTTATAACCCTATGTTTCATAGGATCAACTGATGACAAGAATTTTTTTACCTTTGTTGTATTTTTGGTTGTAAATAATATTTCATCCTACAAATAATTTATGAAAGAAAAGAAATAAAAAGAAAAAGAATAAAAGAGGGTATGAAAATAAAAAATGATAAACCCCATGCAACAAAAATGGCTTGATTCATACAGTCTAATCATGGTCAGGTATTTTGAATTTATGTTGATAGGTTAGTGAATAAAAACTTGGCTAAACTGTTTAATCTTGGCCAATATATATAGGTTAGTGAATAAATTTGATCAAATAGTTTAAACTTGATCAAATAGTCCCATGCTAGAGTAATTGTTTAACCCAACAGTCTAATCTGGTTTAAATTTGCTAAGTTAATAGACTAGGACATTGTTAAGCCCTAAATAGTGGATCATTACCCCTTAATTAGGGCATATTACAATAGTGATGTTATTTTATTTATGTCGTCTTTAGTCCATTAGTTTTAATTATACATCCTAGTCTCCTATATATACCAAGGAGACATTTTCATTTGGAATCATCTTGTAATTGGACATTTATGTGGGCATAAGGAGGTTGCCCCCTCAAAGAGGATTATTATCTAAATTTCTCTATTTTTCAAGGCATTGAGTACCTATTTTGAGGTTTTTCTATGCTATATTGATATTTGGTTCTTAACATATGGTTTCAGAGATCAAGGTCTTGGGGTTTCGCTGCTACATCTGAGACACCTTGTCATTTTTTCTATAACTATTTTTATACAACATTTCATAAGGAACGTCTTGGACGATATTTAGTAGACATATCAAGGTACCTTGGGTTAATATTTCAGATATTGATTCTATACACTTTCGGAGATACAACCCGTGTAAGATCGGGTTCTGGAATCATCCTGAACTGATTCATTGTATAATTTTCTCTATAAAACGTTTTATGTAATGTTTCAGACCCTAAAATATGGAGGCTATTCATAGAAATTAGTAAGGTATCTTTGGTAAACGTTTCATCTTCTGGTTCATCTTAAATTTGTAGATACACTCTATGGAAGATAGGGTATCTGACTAGTCCTATTGACTAGTCTCAAGTAGGTGTTCTGGGTAAAAAAATCATAACGTTTTCCTAGAGTATCCAAATTGAGTGAGACCAGTTGCATTGGATAGTGGGCAGTCTGTAGTATTTCAGGTATATCAATTTTTTTGTGCGGAGCACACTATACAAGTATGATCTCCTGGAAAGGAAAATAATTAGCAAGATGTGGGGAAGTTACCGCAAATTCCACTTGGCACATCCAATTTTGATCAGACCTGTGGCATTGTAGAGAAGAAATATCAGAGAACTACACAAAAAATAAAATTTCATACCCAGAAGGGATGAAACTTTGGAGATACAGCAGAAGAAATATTGTCTAGCAAAACCACCTCAAAATCAAGGTTCAAAAGTGATACTTGGCCAACATGCCACCCAAAAAGGGAAATTATACACTAAATAACCCTCCAGACAGTCCTACTTGGACTCTTGATGAAGGTGAAGAAATGCATAGGGACATAAATGAATTACAAAAGAAGATAGTGACAAAAGATAAACTGGAGGCAATAATGGATACTAAGATGGATGGTTTAAAAAGGGAGATCATGGAAGGAATGAAAAATTTCCTAATAGAGAGGACACCTGAAAGTGAAAATGTGTCCCATGAAATTCATGATGAGGAAAAAAAAAATATGAATCAAGAATGGAGAAACTCCAACTTTGGGTTAAAGACCAACCATGTTCCTAAGATCGATATGAGGAAGTTTGATGGCAAGGACCCAATCATATGTATACTTCAGATGGAGCAATTCTTTGATCTACATAATGTGCCACATACAAAAAAGGTACGAATTTCCTCTTTATATTTAGAACCCAATCAATTTGTATGGTATCGATGGCTTTGTTCTCGCAAATCACTCGTCACTTGGACAATTTTCATGGAAGAAATGATAGCACACTATGAGGATACAAGGATCAATACCTTCTTTAGCCAATTGATAAATCTAAAGCAAAAGGGTTCAGTTGCAGAGCACATTGAGAACTTCCAAAGATTGAATATAAAGGTAACAGATATTCCATATGAGCACTTGATTGATGTATGCATAGGAACTTTAAAGGATAACGTACAACATGAGGTTCGACTTTGGGAACCCAAATTGTTGGAGAATGCATTCAGGGTGACAAGAAATGTTGAAAGTAAAAATATGGCTATGGCTACTAGAAGGACCAAAACTAACATCTATAGAGAGAATAATTCTCCTTCTTCTAAAACACCTCAACCTACAAGGTTGACACCTCAACAATTGGAGGAAAGAAAAACAAAAGGTTTATGCTTTATTTGTGACAACAAGTATAGTAAGGGACATAAGTGTGGTGAGAATAAATTATTCTACATAGATTGTGAAGAAGAAGAAGAAGAAGAAGAAGAAGAAGAACCATATCAAGATGAAAACATAGAAGAAATTTTGTTTGAAGAGTTGATTCCCATGATATCGTGTAATGCATTAGCTGGAATTAACACTCCTCAAACCCTCAATATCAAACGATATATCAAAAAGAAAAAGGTAATAGTCCTAATTGATTCTGGTAGTACTCATAATTTCATTCACTATAAATTAGCCAAAGCTCTCAATTGCTTTGTATATCCAGCGCTAGAGTTTCAAGTAATGATTGTAGATAGAGGAACTATCAATTGCTTAGGAAAATGCAATAATATCAATCTTACTATGGGAGAATATGGAATGAATAGTCCAATGATTTCTATGCCCATGGGTGGTGTTGATGTTTTACTAGGAATCTAATGGTTACAATCATTAGGAACAATGGATTTTAATTTTCAATAACTTTTCATGAAATTTTCATTGGAAGGAAAAGAAATTGAGTTAAGAGGTATCACAGGGAAACATGGTAAGGTGATAATCTCTAATGGCATGACAAAATTATTGAAAAAGGGGCATCAAGGTGTTATTGCACAACTATTCTCACTAGATGTTCAAACATCTTAGCCATTTATTCCTCTAGATATCCAAGGGATCATTGATAAGCATTCCAAAGTATTTGAAGATATTCCGAAAGGTCTTCCACCTACTTGAAATAATGATCATGATATTTACCTAATTCCTGGGATTTTTCCTCCTAACATCAGGCCATACAGATACCCTTATTCCCAGAAGAGTGAAATTGAGCGCATGGTTGAAGAAATGTTAGAGGCTGGCATTATTAGACCTAGCCAAAGTTCTTACTCTGCACCGGTGGTAATGGTATTTAAGAAAGATGGCTCATGGCGTATGTGTCCATATTATAGAGAGCTCAACAAGATCACTATTAAATATAAGTTTCCCATTCCCGTCATTGATGAATTTTTAGATGAACTACATGGAGAAATATATTTCACAAAGTTGGATCTTCATTCAGGGTATCATCATATTAGAATGAAGGACGAAGATATCCCAAAAACAACATTCCAAACTCATGAAGGCCATTATGAATTTTTGGTCATGAATTTTGGCCTTACAAATGCACCTTCCACATTCCAAGGGTTGATGAATTCCATTTTCATGCCCTTCCTTCAAAAATTTGTGTTAGTATTTTTTGATGATATACTAATCTATAGAAAGTCTTGGGAGGATCATGTGCGACATGTTAACAAGGTGCTACAACTACTAAAGGAGCAACAACTATATGCCAAACCATCCAAATGTTTCTTTGGAGTGAAGGAGGTAGAGTATTTGGGTCATATTGTATCTCATGAAGGTGTCAAGGTAGACCCTAACAAGATTAAGTCCATGATGGACTGGCCGATTCCTAAAACATTGAAGAATCTTAGAGGATTTTTGGGTTTGATAGGTTACTACCGCAAGTTTGTTCAACACTATGGAAGAATAACAACACCTTTAATGACACTAATTAAGAAGGATGCATTTTCATGGACTCCAAAGGAAACTAAAGCTTTTGAACAACTTAAAGAGGTGATGTGAAAAGCTCTTGTCTTGACCACTCCAGACTTCACAAAAACCTTTATTGTGGAATGTGATGCCCCGGGAAATGGAATTGGTGTTGTCCTAATGCAAGAAGGAAGGCCCCTATCTTTTGAAAGTAGACCACTCAAGGGAAAGGACTTACACAAACCCATTTATGAGAAGGAAATGATGGCAATAATACATGCATTGAAGAAATGACATCCTTACCTAATAGGTAGGTACTTCAAGGTCAAAATAGATCATGATAGTCTTAAATACTTCTTGGAACAAAGACTATATTCAGAAGAACAACAAAAATCGGTAACCAAGATATTGGGTTATGATTTTGAAATCATCTATAAAAAAGGGAAGAAAATTTTTGTGGCAGATGTACTCTCAATAAAGGATGAAGATGTTGAGGCCTTTCTCTGTGCTATCTTGATCATCCAACCCGATTGGATAATAGAATCAAGGGATGAATGGAAGAATGATGAAAAAGTGTGGAATCTCATTCAAAGGTTGCAACATGATTCCAGTGCATTAGGTACATTTTCATGGAAAAATGATTCACTATGGTACAAATATCACTTATATTTATGTAAGAACTCCCAACTCAAACAAAAGGTACTATTGGAATTTCACACCTCTCCAGTAGGAGGGCACTCAGGATTTTTGAAAACCTACCATAGGGTCAAGAAGGAATTTTTTTGGGATGGACTTAAAACTGATGTTCAAAGGTTTGTGGTAGAATGCTTGGTTTGCCAAAAAAATAGGGTGGAAATAATTGAGACCCCAGGTCTTTTAAAACCATTAGCCATCCCAAGTCAGCATTGGGAGGAGGTTTCCATGGATTTGATCACAGGGTTACTGAAGTCTGAAGGAAAGAGTGTCATCATGGTGATTGTTGATAGACTGACCAAGTACACACACTTTTGTGCACTCTTTCATCCCTTCAAATCTAGTGCAGTTGCCACCACTTTCATGGAGATAGTTCAAAAGTTACATGGCAGCCCAAAGATTATTGTAAGTGACAGAGATCCCATCTTCACTGGATATTTTTGGACAAAATTATTTTCTTGTTTGGGTACTCAATTTTCTCATAGCTCATCCTATAATACTCAATCTGATGGACAAACCGATATAGTGAACACATGTCTGGAAGGCTACCTTCATTGCTTTGTCTCTAATAAACAAACACAATGGTTCAAATGGTTACCATTGGCAGAATGGTGGTATAACACTTCCTTTCATACTGCAACAAAAATGACACCATTTATGGCACTTTATGGATACCACCCTCCTTCCATCACTTCTTCTCTAAAATAAAAA
>ML778866.1:950719-964601 GCA_009831015.1 Picea engelmannii | reverse complement strand
GGTATAACACTTCCTTTCATACTGCAACAAAAATGACACCATTTATGGCACTTTATGGATACCACCCTCCTTCCATCACTTCTTCTCTAAAATAAAAATCCAAGGTTCAAGCAGTGGAAGATCACATCGAGCATCAACAACAAGTTATCCAAATATTAAAGGACAACCTGACCATGGCACAAAATCGCAAGAAACAACAAGCAGATCAATATCATAGTGAAAGAATTTTTGAAGTAGGGGATTGGGTGCTTTTAAGACTACAACCATACAAACATATGTCCCTCAAGAAAGCCAAGAAGGATAATAAATTATCACCAAAGTACTATGGCCCTTATAAGGTGTTGCAAAATATTGGTACTATGGAATACAAATTGGAGTTGCATGCATCTTCACGAGTACACCCAGTGTTCCATGTTTCATGCTTAAATAAGGTTATAGGTGACAAGATCCCAGTTCAAACTATATTTCCATAACTTGACGAGGAAGGAAAAATCATATTGGAGTCTGAAGCCATCACTGACACAAGAATTCGCCAGCTAAGGAATAGATCCATTTCAGAGTATCTCATTAAATGGAGGAAACTATCGGCTGAAGATTCCACTTGGGAAGATGTGTCTTTTATACAGAAGCATCCATATTTACTCAAGTGTTGCAGACAACACTTGTCTCAAGGGGAGGGGCATGTTAAGCCCTAAATAGTGGCTCATTACCCCTTAATTGGGGCATATTACACTAGTAATGTTATTTTATTTATGTCAACTTTAGTCCATTAGTTGTAATTATACCTCCTAGTCTCCTATATATACCAAGGATACATTTTCATTTGGAATCATCTTGTAATTGGACATTTATGTGGGCATAAGGAGGTTTCCCCCTCGAAGAGTCTTATTATCTGAATTTCTCTCTTTTTCAAGGCGTTGAGTACCTATTCTAAGGTTTTTCTATGCTATATTGATATTTTGTTCTTAACAAAAGAAAGGAAAAGAAAAGAAAGAAAAGAAATAAAAATAAAAAGAATAAAAGAGGGTATGAAAAGAAAAAATGATAAACCCCATGCAACAAAAATGGCTTGATTCATACAACCTAATCATGGTCAAGTATTTTGAATTTATGTTGATAGGTTAGTGAATAAAAACTTGGCTAAACTATTTAATATTAGCCAAGATAGATAGCTTAGTGAATAAATTTGATCAAATAGTTTAAACTTGATCAAATAGTCCTAGGCTAGAGTAATTCTTTAACCCAACAGTCTAATCTGGGTTAAATTTGCTAAGTTAATAGACTAGGACATAGGATAGCTTGCTTTCTTTTCAATAAAATAGACATGAATTTGGTTCAATTCCTTGACTTGAGATAAAAATGTTTTTTTCTAACCCCTTGGTGACAAAAATGAAAAGGGAGCAGCGCAAAAAACCCACAAAAAAGGTGTTATCCTAAGTTTTGATGATATAAAATGATTGGCGCTCTATGATTAAAAGGCGCGTTTATATCAACGATAGAGAGAAAGGCGCTTAAATCTACGACCCACAGATGATATCGGACCCCCCCCCGTCCTTTCTACCTTTAATAGTGGGGGGGTCAGGGGAAGTGGTTTTTCCCCTTCAGGCCCATCCTAACGTGGTGTGCTCCTATTATTTTGGACCTCCCCCCCCACTCTATAACACTTACCACCTACCCCCCTGGAAAAAGACACCAAACCGCCTCTCCATACTGCTATTCGATCTGTCACCATGTACCTTCCTCACTCACCTATCACTTGTCACATCCCATCCACTTGTCATCCACTCACTACCCTCAACCTCACCCCTATACACCTATTACCCATTTATTACCTCTCCACCTCATCATCGAGATATGCATTGGCCAATCAATGTGGGAAATCATAATCGTTGGCCCAACGACCTGTCATCCTTTTCCCAACGGACAACTGTTCAGTCTCTTTAATCTTGTTTTCTCTATTTTCGCATTGTGCATGATCCCAACACAATCGAAGCCTCTTTTCTCTATCGTCTTCATTCAACAATCTCCATTAAACGCCGACAAATACAACTAACATTTTGTTTCAACTTGCAGGTATCAATCAAGCAAATGGCTCCCAAGTCCAAATCTGCAGAGGTTGAAGAAAATCCCTTTATTCCCCCTCCTGTTGATCTGGACCAAATTCCATTAGCCGACAAAGATCACTTAATTATAGAGCCGAAGTGTGAATTCGACTTCTTTGAATTGCACTTTTGTCTCAAAGATACATTTTTGGATCAGAGCGACAAGATTGGGCTTTGGGAGTCCAATCTCTCACTGTACCTTTTCCCCCAAGTCTACCACTTCCCTAAATTTTCCCTCAAGTGCCAGACACACTATCTACCCAATCAGAGAGCCTTTGTTTCATCATCCGGAGAGACCCTTTTCATCATTACATCTGAAACCATAGACCAGATGATGTAGGTACCCAGAGTCGAATCTTTGTCCCTTTTTTTTGTTGAAGTCCTGACCAAATTATACCAGAATTTTTCTTTTCCCAAGAGAGTGAAAATATTCTAGCTTTTCCTCCTTGAAAGTGCCCAATCACCCAAGAAAAATCCTCCCTACCATTCCTCCATTTTTCAGAGAAAGGTAACCAAATTATTTCCTCCCTATGCTTTCTACTCGGATATTACTCAGATGAGTGGGTGGATGAACCCATCCTGGGTTTCCTATCCATTTTCTCCACCGAAGAGAAGGCCACCACCTAGTTCCATTTCAACTAGTTTTTGGCCAATAACATTCATGAGAAACTCTTAAGTTTTCCTACATAAGGCATGTTCAGGTACTCACCAATATTGGCATACATGTTCATATTTTTTCAATAAGAGAAGTTTCCTTTATTCATGCAGAAGACCGACCCATACGAAAAGCCAAAACCAGTCACATCCTAGACGTCATTACTGAGAAGGAACTCATATGGTTTTTTTTAAGCACTTCATCGACCAGTTTTACCACCCAGTGGTGAGCATGCTAAGTGGATGGAAAGAACCTAGGATAAATGAAGATATCCAAAGGATCTTGCACCTATAAGATCTTGCAAAAACATGGGATTGGTATCTATACAAGTACCACATAGAGATTAGAGTTTATGGATGCGAGCTACCCCCCTATGAGCTGCCCAAATACTTGCCTGTCAGGATATTCTCTCTGGAATATATCAGGAAGATGATTAATTCAGACGACATTCATTTCGTGGATTTTAAGATGAAACAACAGTTGAGGATCAAGGGAAAGATAGGATCTTTTATCTATAACAGTAGAGATGTAGGGGAAGAAGCCAACAAGCTATTAAAATAAATGAAGTTTAGTCTTAATTTTCCTTGGCAGTATGATCCCTATGGAGTTATCGCATAAGCCATATTGAAGAACCAAAGTTCCCCCTATGCTCATGTGCCTAGACCAGAGATAGAAAAATTCATGAACCAAACATAGTGGGAGGAAAACACTTTAATTGATACTGAACCATAGTCTTCTCCTGCCATCTTTTTGTAAACAACTACTCCATAGGTACTAGTAGAGAAGAGGCCCAGGAAGGATATATCCCCCTCAGTCACTGAAGTCTCAGCATAAGACTTCCAAGCTTATAGGAAAATACCAAAGACCATTCATACACCTAATAGTTATATAGGAGAGGAGATGCAGTCCACCACAATGGAGGGAGAACATTCACCATTGTTTTCAGGAAGCTAGCAAATGATATCTACTTATTCATCCAAGAAGCAAACTGATACCACATTGACTACTAATACCACACAAGAGTTTGCAGAGCTTATCATTTTTTAGAAATATAAATTGATTAAGAAGAAGAATGAGATGCTTACTAGCAACACCTATGCACAATTCTTGAAGGAAACATCTACAACCCAACATAGGTTGCTCTCTTCTTTTGACATAGAAAAATGGAGGATGCACATGGCATACTTGCAGGCACATGTGCCTCAACCCCAAAAAAATATTGATTACAAAAGGTCAACATTTGAGTTTGATAGAAAATATGTACATCCAGCCAGTCAGATGGATCTGCACAAACAGACTAGAGAAATGATTTTCTTCACCATGGCCAATACCTCCATGACTGCTGCAAAGTTGCAGGTTTCTTTGAATAATGTCTAGACTCAGCTGAAGCTGGAGAAGGTTTGTTCTTTGGAAAAGGATAACAAGATAAAATATTTGGAAGAACTATTACTTAAGATTGGATATGACCCATCCAATGTTAAAGAAACAAAAGATCTCCTTAAGAAGAAGAATGATGACATAGCCTCCCTAAGGAAAAAACTAAAAATATATGCAATAGAAGACCCACAAGCTAAAGAAATGGCTGAGACTAAAGGCCATAAAGAGGAAATGTTGAAACTAATCATGGAGTAGAATGCTGATATAAAGGATATGGAAGTTGAGTTGGAGAAGCTAATCAAAGAAAAAGAGAAGAGTGTGCCAATGATAATCATTCCACTTAATCTAGTCCCTCTCACAGGGGTCATTACAACTACAAAAAATTCAGTAATGACCAGAGAGGCATTAGAAAAGTTGGAAAAGGCCATGGAAGACATGTCATTCCAGGTACAAGAAATCAAAAGATTTTTGGATGAGATCAATAACCTCCAGAAATTGAAGGCCACTTTCCAGTCTAGTTACAGTGCAGAGTTGCATACAACACAGAGAATCAAGCAAGAATTGCAGAAGCTACAAAAAGAAACAGTCATGGACAAAACACTTTCAGAGGCCAAAGAAAATATTTGGATGGCCATATGAAAATCCATGATAGAAATTTGGCCACTTATACATATTATGTTTGAGAAACATGAAGTAACACAGAGGATCAAATAGGCCATTGATAATATTCAAGGAGAACTAGGAGAAATGCCTACTGAGGAAAACAAAATTATCAGATTCTTGAATTCGAAAACAAGAGAGGAGATAGAGGCCTTGGATATTGAGGATAGAACAGAAACCATCCTTTGACCAAGAGGGGATTAATGCTACAACTAGAGGAAAGGTCCCAAGCAATGGACATTGGAGTTCAAAGGTTTTTCAACAAAATGGATTTACTACATAAGAAGGGGCTACCAGGGTTACTTGTGATCAATGATAAGTTGACTACCCTCTCATACTACAAACAAAAGATCATCACAGTGGAAAAGGATGGTTCTAAGTTTGTAGGGATACAGGGAAGTATCAATGGTAAATCATTTTTGGAGATTCTGCAGTTGGACGTCAACATACAATATGAGATCAAGTACATCTTCATCACCAAGCCCACCTTCACTAAATACAAAGAGATGGATGAAGTTTATTGAAGGTTACTCAAAATCACCATCCCTATTCAATAGAGATGGGATGACATGTGCACTCTAATCGAGTAATGATGAGGTGGATGTCCAAGTCAACACATGGAGCAGTCAAATTCAAGTTGATGACTCACCAACAACCTTCCCTGAAATCAACACAAAGAATTAGACAGGTCATTAGCATTTCCTACATTTCTGTATATTGTTATCTAGTTAGTTATATTTTGATTCTACCACATCTTGATCATTAATGACAGGACTGAATTGCAATTTTTCTATAAATACTTTAGACTTCGAAGCATTGAGGGTTGATTTTTACGCCCAAGCAAGCGGTAATCTGTAATCATTTTGAAGATATCTACCAATAATAAATATGACGATTCACCAGATTCCTATGTGTTGATGTTGGTGATGTTATTTTTCATTGTTTAATTTTTTTTCTTACTTCATTACCAATTTGTTTTCTGTCTTTGATCATTTAAAAGAAGGTTAAGTGAAAAATTTATCTTCGTATACTCTATTTCTGGATTTTAAATATTTGAATGTTATTCTTCTGATATTGTGGTAAAGAAATTCTTAAATGATTCTTTGTTGTGATTGATTTTCTCACCTTTTCTTCCTTTCCATCGCTTTAATTCTAAAGGATCCAACATTTGCATTACCTTGCCTTGTGAAGAAACCTTATAAAATCTGTTTCTTTGATCTCAACTTATAACACAAACCCCATAGCCCAATGGATGCATGAACAATATTTCAACCATCTTTATAAAAAAAAAAAACATAAATCTTATTAATTTAACTATCCTAATATTTAAAACCCAAACATATCTAAATCTTACAAAGAGATCCCTCTCTGAAACTGGCAGGGCTAGATCCCAATTTCGAAGTGGTTGGATAAAGTTACCTGTGCTATATTTATTCTACCTTCTAACAACCTTTGGGAATTCACAGAGCGTTAACATAGTGGCGACCATACTGGGGAATTGAACAAACTTTCCATCCTACAATTTTCTTTTCCCTAAATAAATAAAACTCTATTTTTGAACAAATCATAAAATCTAACTTACAGAGAGATAAATGTTCAGAGGTTGTTAAAGTTTGTATATATTAGTATAGGTTTCGTAAAATTTAAAGTTTTGGCTCCTAAAATAATTCATACTAGATCTCATCCTAACCCAGAACCTGCAATAGTAGTAGACAATCCAGAAAAGTTACTCAAAAAGAAAAACATTGTATAAGGTTCTAGGAGTCACAGTCCCCTTCATAGGTCTACTTATCTCCCAGAAAAGCTTTTCGCTATTCAGGATCTTGAGTTTGAAATATCTTTTGAGAAAAGCTTGTTCAGAACCAAATTTGATAGCTTTATAAGTGAAACGGTCCTAGATCAAACCATTTTACAACACAGGACCCCTGAAATACTTTCTGCCATAGAAGAATTTGATCAACTCTTCCTTCAAGAATTCAACAGGTTAGAATATCTAGTAGTAAATCTTGATTAAGATTCGTACCAAGCTCACTTTCAACAGTATGTATAATTTTCTTCCCTGACTACTGACGTAGCATCCATCAAACATCAAATAATTCACTCTACATATCCTAGCCCTACCTCTTCTACTTCTTCTGTCACTTCCCCTCCAATCACACAAGTTGTTGTTCAACCTCCTCCACCAATCATGGTAGAAATATATGCTCCCTTGGTATTGGTCGCTCCCTTACATTCCATGCCTCAGGACTATCAAACCAAACTTCCTCAGTTTGATGGTACTGGACCTCTTAATGCACAACAACATGTCGATACGATGAATGATTATTTTGATTTGCAGGAAGTTGGTGAAGCAGATTTCTAGGTGAGACTTTTTACACAGAGTTTGACCGAAGAAGTCAAAAAATGGTTCAAAGATTTATGCCCTACTATCATAGTTGACATTGCTTATTTTCAGTGGATTTTTCTCGACAGATGGGAGGTAAAGAAAAATCCTCTCCATATTTTATTAGAATATGAGAATATCAAAAGGAATCAAGGGGAAACAATGAAGGATTACTGCATTCGTTTCAACAATCTTTATAACGCAATTACAATTGATATTAAACCCCCACAAGGTTTGGATTTAATCAAGTTCCCCAATGTATTTGATGTTGATATGTCATATCAACTAAGGGAAAGGAATTATGTCACTCTACAAGACATGCAGAAAAGTACAGTAAGAATGGAAGAAAATCTATTAGCTAGAAGAGCCAGACAAAGAACAAAGAGAAGGGTTACAATCAAAGAAGAGCCGTCCACGTCTTCTTCAGATGATAAACTAGATTACATAGTCAGAAGCATGGAGATAATGATGGAAAGGATAACCATCGCTGACAAAAATCCACCCAGGGAAAATCAGCCTGCCCCTCAGATCAGAAATCCAAACTTCAGAAGGAGCCCTACCTAGATCAGGTAGAGGGATTCAAGATATCAAAGAGAGCAAAGGGGGTCTGATCAGTAGATTAGACCACCTCTTCAGGAGAATTACGTTGATGATGGGGAGGAGATAATTGAAGAGTTGGATGATACTCACATAAACCTCATGGTTGTTCACGATGATGACTCCATTTTTCTTACTCAGGAAAAACAAGAGCTCTTTCTCCTCTCACAAACAAAAGTGAATGAGGAGGAAGAGGAAACATAACATCAGTCCTTTTAAAATGCTATAATGGAGGTGCATAGAAAGTATAACTTAAGAAGAAAAAAGACTAATGACAATCCTACAAAGAAGGATACTGAAACAAAGAAAACAACTAAGGCCAAGAAAACCTCAGATGCTTCTCTCAAGAAAGTCCTTGAGAAGAATAGTGTCGAATCTTCTGCAAAAAGAAATCTTGAACTTTCACAAAGATAAGATCAAACCGAGGTTTCATATACTAGTCATCCAAATACTTCTGCCCACAGAACTATGATAGACAAACCAGAAGTGTAGAGCCAAAGCAAAACTTCCACTACTTTCAGCTTGGAAGGGGAACTAGCCAAATTGAAGATTCCTATTCCCCTATCCGAACTAATGAGAAAAAACGCTTACATGTTGTAGGTGATCCAAGCATTAAGTATTGAATCATATATAGGTACAAAAGCATTAAATATTGGATCAGGAACACACTCAGATACCGTAAATCTTACTGATGATCAACCCGAGGTGTTATTCGGCCCTGAAGTTGATGGAGAAACTTACAACGATGTTGTTCCCCCTTTCTATATCAGTTTGAATATCCATGAAAATATCTTACACAACACTATGCTTGATTCTGGTGCCTCTCAAAATCTGATGCCCAAAGTTGTGATGGAGAATTTGGGGCTTGATGTCACCAGACCCTACAAGGAATTGCATTCTTTTGACTCTAGCAAGGTCAAATGTATAGGGCTAATTAAGGATTTATATATCACCCTGGCTCAAATCCTAGCAAAAATCATGGTGATGGATATTGTGGTTGCATACATTCCCCCGACATATGGTATGTTTCTATCCATATCTTGGGGAGCTAAGTTGAAAGGCACTTTGTAGTTAGATATGTCTTATGCTACCATCCCGGTATTTGGAAAATAAAGAAGGTTGTACAAAGAGACTCTGATGAAGTATATGGTCAATAGTCAGGAAAAACTACACAACTACCCATTGTACTCTGTGCACTTTGATCTGGATTCATTCATTTTTTACAATGATGGTGACCTAGAGAATCAAATTTCTTAGTTGGAAGATGATGCACTTGACCTGGAAGAAGATAAAGAAAACACTGAGGTAAGAAACACTGTAACAGTAGAAAGTGATCAATTTCCAGCCAATCTTTGGAGTATGTATTTTGATGGGGATATGAGCAAAGAGGGAGCTAGAGCTAGGGTTTGGTTACACAATCATAGAGAAAATTATTCTGAGAGCCACTCTTATAAAATTAGTTTCTAGTGCACCAACAACATAGCGGAGTACAAAGCCTTACTATTCAGCTTGACGTTATTGAAGAAGGTTGCCCCAAAAATATTATGATAAGAGGTGACTCTGAACTTGTCATCAAGAAAATTAAATGTGAGTATTCAACAAAGAATCATAGACTCAGAGCCTATAGAAATGTTGTTTTATATTTTTTGGAATGTTTCACTGAAATTGACTTGCAGGTAATGCCTAGAACCCAGAACATACTGGCAGATGGACTGGCTACTTCGACAGCCACATGCAAAATACCTTTCAAACCAAATAGCCAATACACAGTAGAGGTGAAGTGCATACCGACTATTCCAGACAACATTAGGTAATGGCAGGTATTTGGCAACGATGAACAAATTGAATATTTCATATAGTCGAAGAATGAGTTTGAATGTACAAATATAGATACGGAAAACGAAGATGATAGTGTAAATAAATCAATTTTTGAAAATGGTAGTGTAAATAAAGTAGACTCAGATGAAATAAATGAAAAAGATGAAGACTCTGATGTTTTGCATTTGAAAAACAATGTTTTACCTAAAGGTTTATTTCCTTTAGAAGACCTGTTTGATTTTAACGATGTAGCGAAAAAACCTAAGATAGAACCCACTGGGAGAGAGGTCGAAGAGTGCAATATAGGAACAGATGAAAAACCCAAAATGATTAAATTATCCAAGTCTTTAACTCTAGAGAAAAATTATAAATACATCGATCTGTGCAAAGAATTCATAGATGTCTTTGTCTGGAGCTATGAAGATTTAAATTCTTACGACACTAGTATCATACAACATAAAATTCCAATAAAAGAAAAACATAAACCTTTCAGACATAAACTTAGGAGGATCAATCCCAAGTTACTACCCCTGATAGAAAAATAGATTGAAAAAATGTATGATGCTAAAATTATAGTCCCCTTAAGATTTTCAAAATGGGTTTCTAATCCGGTTCCTACTAGGAAGAAGACGAGCGAAATCAGGCTTTGCATTGATTTATGAAACCTGAACAAATTTTCCCTCAAAGACAACTACACTCTGCCTAAAATGGACCAAATATTACAAAAGGTAGTTGGGGCTAGTAGGATCTCCTTATTACATGTTTTTTTGGGCTATAACAAAGTTTTTGTCCACCTAGATAACCAGGAGAAAACAACTTTCACCACACCCTAGGGAACATTCATGTATGTGAAAATGCCCTTTGGTTTGATGAATGTTGGTGCCACTTTCCAAAGAGAAATGGATATTTCCTTTGTGGAAGAGCTTCGTAGGTTTATATTCATATATATGGACGATGTTACTATCTAATCCAAATCAAACGAGGAACATTTACGGCATTTCAAACGAGTGTTTGAGAAATGCAGAAAATTTGGTATTTCATTAAATCCCAAGAAAACCCTTTTCGGTTTAGAAGGAAATCAGTCGGGGAATATAATATCTAAATATGGAATTAAAATAGACCCCAACAGCCCCCAGGGGGCAGCTCAATTGGCAAGTGCCGTGAAAATGAAGTTGCATGAGGTTTCGAGTTCAACTTCCCCCGACTTACAATGTGTGCCGTGTAAGGGGCATCGTGGGCACACCTGAAGGTTATAGTGGTATAAGTTGGATAACACGACCACGTGTAACGCAAGAACATGCCAAAATAGTTGTTGATTCTGCCAGACATTATAAAAAAAAAAAAGAGACCCCAATAGAATATAAGTTATCTAGAAACTAGAACACTCTAGGAACATCAAATAATTGCAATCTTTCATTGGTAAAATAAATTTCCTGAGAAGATTCATACCCAATTTGGCAGAACTCCTCAGAAACATCACAAATATGCTAAAAAGGGACACCAAAATAAGATGGAACACTGAATCTAAACATTCATTTGAGCAAGTAAAACACACACTTACAGAAGCCCCAATTTTGATCAGTTCGTATTACACTAAATACTTCTATTTGTAATTTTGTTCTCTTTTGTGCTTGAACACACCATTGCAGCAGTACTATTGCAGAAAAATAGTGAAGGGTATGAAAAACCCATAGCCTTTTTCATCAAGTCGTTGAGAGATGATGCACTGAACTATAATATAATGGAGAAATAGGCTTTTTCCCTGGTAAAAGCAATAAAATATTTTAGAGTTTATATTCTCCATTCTCACACGATTGCTTATGTTCCAAATGCAATGGTGAAGGATATTTTGACTTGGGATAACCCTGATGGTAGGAGAGGCAAGTGGATTGTTGTCATTCTGGAATACGATATAGAAACAAAACCGACTAAACCGATCAAGGGTCAGGGTTTGTCCAAATTGATGGTCGAGTCCAATTTTCATGCTTTATACATTAACATTTTGGCTGCATTTGACGAGCAGGAAGAGAAGGCAACTCCAAATGTAAAAGAGGTATTCTTAAAATCTCCTTCCTACACAGACCTCATTTTTTTCCTTCATAATTTACAAGCTCCTCCTGTTCTAACTAAGACCAAAGCTATATTTATTAAACTAAAATCATTGAAATATTGTATTCTAGATGAAAACATTTACTGGAAATACCATGGGGGTATCTTACTTAATTACTTATTAAAGGATTAAGCTGATAAGGTATTGCAAGAATTCCATGAAGGTGATTGTGGCAGGCATCTCAGTTGGAAAACCATTGCTAACAAGATCCTCAGAGTTGATTTTTACTGGCCCACCTTATTTGCAGACGTACACAAAAAGGTGACCTCCTACCACAAGTTTAAAATCTTCGAAGGCAAAAGGAAAATTTTTCCCCTGCCCCTAAAACATATTTCAATAGAATATCCATTCCAACAATAGGGTTTGGACTTTATCGGTGAGATTCATCCACCCTCTTCTGACCAACATAAGTGGATCCTCACAACCATGGACTATTTCACAAAGTGGATTGAAGATGTACCATGCAGGCAAGCCACTGACTTTGTCATCAACAAATTCTTGGAAATTAATATTTTGTATCATTTTGGATGTCCTAAGAAAATCATAACTGAAAATGAAGCGTCCTTCAGATCCAAAAAGATTGTAAAGTTTTGCAGCCAGTACCACATTACTTTGGGGCACTCCATAGCCTATTACGCTCAAGGAAATGGGTTAACTGAGTCCTCAAACACAATTCTAGTGAATATCATTAATAAGACATTGTAGGAAAACAAGAAGTCCTGGCATAATAAGTTAGTCCATGCACTCTGTGATGACTGACTAACCACAAAAAGATCAATTGGTATGTCTCCATACTAGTTGGTATACGGAACTGAGGTAATTTTCACTTCTTCTTTAGGAGTCCCTATTATGAAACTGTTGTAGGAACTGCAAGAAGATTCAAATGATACCCAAAGGAGAATAAATCAGATGATCCACTTACAATAGTCCAGAGAAGATGTGTATAACAAAACCCAGGTAATCCAAGAAAGTATCAAAAATATTTCTGAAAAGAGAACTAAAGAAGATGATTTTGAGTTGGGTGATTTGGTACTGAAGTGGGATTCCAGAAACGAGGATAAAGGTAAACATGGAAAGTTTGATAGTTTGTGGAAAGGACCTTACATCATTCAAACATTAAGAGGAAATAATTCTCTTTTGCTCAAGGACAATGATGGAGTAGACCTGCCAAGAGGACCTGTAAATGGAAGAATTCTCAAGCATTATGTCCCACCGCAATGAGGTTTTTAGTCATTCAATTTCATTGTACAAACTATTCCTTTTACTTTCAGTTTTATTGTGGGTGTCGATGATGAGATGATTGAATCCCAAAGATAATGCCCCAAGCCACTGACTAGCACCATTGAATTCTCAAAATAAAATAAATCAAGTTGCAGTAGAAGCACTGGAGAAAATCTTTCAAGACATCAAGAGGCAGGTTCTTGGCACCTCACAAGGAGAGCACAATCCCCAGGTGGAGCCACTGTTATAACCCTATGTTTCATAGGATCAACTGGTGACTATAATTTTTTTACCCTTGTTTTATTTTTAGTTGTAAATAATATTTCATCATGCAAATGATTTACAAAAGAAAAAAAAAGAAAGAAAAGAAAGAAAAAGAAAAAGAATAAAAGAGGGTAGAAAAGAAAAAATGATAAACCCCATGCAAAAAAAATAGCTTGATTCATACAGTCTAATCATGGTCAAGTCTTTTGAATTTATGTTTTTAGTTTAGTGAATAAAAACTTGGCTAAACTATTTAATCTTAGCCAAGATAGATAGGTTAATGAATAAATTTGATCAAACAGTTTAAACTTGATCAAATAGTCCCAGGCTAGATTAATTCTTTAACCCAACAGTCTAATCTGGGTTAAATTTGCTAAGTGAATAGATTAGGACATAGGTTAGCTTTCTTTATTTTCAATAAAATAGACATGAAGTTGGTTCAATTCCTTGACTTGAGATAAAAATGTTGTGGTCTAACCCCTTGGTGACAAAAATGAAAAGGGAGCAGTGCAAAAAACCCACAAAAAGGGCTTTATCCTAAGCTTTGATGATATAAAGTGATTGCAGCTCTATGATTAAAATGCGCGTTTAGATCAATGACAGAGCGAAATGTGCTCAAATCTACGGCCCATAGATGATATCAGACCCCCCCATCCTTTCTACCTTTAACGGTTGGGGGGGGGGGGTGTCTGGGG
>ML778866.1:889672-950673 GCA_009831015.1 Picea engelmannii | reverse complement strand
TTGAAAAATACACCAAACCACATCTCCATACCGCTATTTGATCTGCCACCATGTACCTTCCTCACTCACCTATCACCCATCACATCCCATCCACTTGTCGCCCACTTACTGCCCTCAACCTCACCCCTATACACCTATTACCCATTTATTACCTATCCACCTCATTCCTGAGATACCTGTTGGACAATCAATGTGGGAAATCATAACCGTTGGCCCGTCGACCCATCATCCTTTTCCCAACGGACAACCGTTCAGCCTCTTTAATCCCATTTTCACCATTGTCACACTGTGCATGATCCCAGCACAACCGAAGCCTCTTTTCTCCATCGTCTTCAGTCAACAATATCCATTAAACACTGACAAACACAACTAACATTTTGTTTCAACTTGCAGGTATCAGTCAATGAAATGGCTCCCAAGTCCAAATCCGTAGAGGTTGAAGAAAATCCCTTTCTTCCCCCCTCCTATTGATCTGGATCAAATTTTTTTAGCCAACAAAGATCACTTAATTACAGAGCCCAAGTGCGAATTCAAATTCTTCGAATTGCACTTCTGGCTCAAAGATACATTTCTAGATCAAAGCGACGAGATTGGGCTCTAGGAGTCTAATCTCCTACTGTATCTTTTCCCCCAAGTCTACCACTTCCCTGAATTCTCCCTCAAGTTCCAGGCACACTATCTCCCTAATCAAAGAGCCATCGTTTCATCATCCAGAGAGACCCTTTTCACCATTACATCCAAAACTATAGACCAGATGATGCAGGTACCCAGAGCTGAATCCCTATCCCTTTTTTTCGTTGAAGTCCTGATTGAATTATACTAGAAGTTGTCTTTTCCCTAGAGAGAGAAAACCTTTAATATTTTCCTCCCTGAAAGTGCCCAATTACCCAAGAAAACCCCCCCCTACCATTCCTCCATTTTCTCAGAGAAAGGTAACCAAATTATTTCCTACCTATGTTCTCTACTTGTATATTACTCAGATGAGTGGGTGGATGAGTCCATCCTAGGTTTCCTTTCCATTTTATCCACCGAAGAGAAGGCCACCACCCAGTTCAATTTCGACCATTTTTTGGCCGATAACATTCATGAGAAACTCTTCAATTTTCCTACAGAAGGAATGTTTAGGTACTCATCAATATTGGCATACATGTTCATATTTTTTCAATCAGATAAGTTTCCTTTCTTCATGCAGAAGCTCGACCCAAATGAAAAATCCAAAACCAGTCACATCCTAGACGTCATTACTGAGAAAGAACTCATCTGAGTTTTGTTTTAAGCAGTTGATCAACCATTTTTACCACCTAGTAGTGAGCATGTTAACTGGACGGATATAACCTAGGATAAATGAATAGATCCAAAGGATCTTGCGCATATCAGACCTTGCAAAAATAGGGGATTGGTATTTATACAAGGACCACACAGAGATTAGATTTTATGGATGCGAGCTCCCCCCCTATAAGTTGTCGAAACACTTTCCTATCGGGACATTCGCTCTGGAATATATCAGGAAGATGATTAATTCAAACGACATTCATTTCATGGCTTTTAAGAAGAAACAATAGTTGAGGATCAAGGGAAAGATAGGATCTTTTATCCGTAACAACAAAGTTGCAGGGGAAGAATCCAATAAGCTATTAAAATAAATTAAGTTTAGTCTTAGTTTTCCTTGGCAGTATGATCCCTATGGAGTTATCGCAGAATCTAGATTGAAGAACAAAAGTTTCCCTTATGCTCATGTGCCTAGACCAGAGATAGAAAAATTCATGAACCAGACAAAGTGGGAGGAAAACACTTTAATTGATACTGAACCACCATCTTCTCTTGCCAAATTTTTGCAAACAACTACTCCACAGGTACTAGTAGAGAAGAGGCCCAGGAAGGATGTATCCCCCTCAGTCACTGAAGTCTCAACAAAAGACTTCCAATTTTATAGGAAAAGACCAAAGACCAGTCATACACCTGATAGGTATGGAGGAGAGGAGATGCAGTCCACCACAATGGAGGGAGAACATTCATCAATCTTTTCAGGAAGCCAACAAATGATATCTACTTCTTCATCCAAGAAGCAAACTGATACCACATTGACTACTAATCCCACACAAGAGTCTGCAGAGCTTAGCATTTTTGATAAATATAACTTGATTAAGAAGAAGAATGAGATGCTTACTAGCAACACCTATGCACAATTATGGAAGCAAACATCTACATCCCAACATAGGTTTCTCTATTCTTTTGACACAGAAAAAGGGAGGATGCACATGGCATACTTGCAATCATAGGTGCCTCAACCCAAAACAGTTTCTGATTACAAAAGGTCAACATTTGAGTTTGATATCAAAGATGTACATCCAACTGATCATATGGATCTGCATAGACAGACTAGAGAAAATATTTTCTCCACCTTGGCCAATACCTCCACGACTGCTGCAAAGTTGCAGGTTTCTTTGAATAATGTCCATACTCAGTTGAAGCTAGAGAAGGTTTCTTCTTTGGAAATGGATAACAAGATAAAATCTCTGGAATAACTCATACTCAATATTGGATATGACCCATCCAATATTAAAGCAGTAGAAGAGCTCCTCAAGAAGAAGAACACTGACATAGACTCCCTAAGGAAACAACTGAAAATATTTGCAACAGGAGACCCACAAGCTAAAGAAATGGCTGAGATTGAAGGACATAAAGAGGAAATGTTGAAACTGATCATGGAGTAGAATGCTCAGATAAAGGATATGGAAGCTGAGTTGGAGAAGATAATCAAAGAAAAAGAGCAGAGTGTGCCAATGGAAGTTGTTCCACTTAATGCAGTCCCTCTCACAAGGGTCAGTACAGCTACAACAACTTCAGTAACGACCATAGAGGCATTAGAAAATTTGGCAAATTCCATGGAAGACATGTCCTTTCAAGGACATGAAATCAAAAGATTGCAGGATGAGATCAATAACCTCAAGAAATTGAAGGCCACTTTCCAGTCTAGTTACAATGCAGAGTTGCATACAACACAAAGACTCAAGCAAGAATTGCAAAAGATACAGAAAGAAACAGTCATGGCCAAAACACTTTCAAAGGCCAAAGAAAATATTTGGATGGACATCTGCAAATCCATGACAGAAATTTGGCCACTTATACAGATTATTTTCGAGCAACATGAAATAATATAGAGGAGAAAATAGGCCATTGATAAGATCAGAGGAGAACTAGGAGAAATGCCTACTAAGGCAAACAAAATTATCAGATTCTTGAATTCCAAAACAAGAGAGGAACTAGAGGCCTTGAATATTGAGGATAGAATATAAACTATCCTTGAGGTCAAGAAACTTTTGACCAAGAATGGATTAATGTTGCAACTGGAGGAAAGGTCCCAAGCAATGGACATTGGAGTTCAAAGGTTTTTCGACAAAATGGATTTACTACATAAGAAGGGGCTACCAGGGTTACTTGTGATCAATGATAAGTTGATTATCCTCTTAGACTACAAACAAAATATCATCACAGTGGAAAATCATGGTTCTAAGTTTGCAGGGATACAAGGCAGTATCAATGGTAAAGAATTTTTGGAGACTCTGCAGTTGGACCTCAGCATCCAACAGGAGATCAAGTACATCTTCATCACCAAGCCCACCTTCACCAAATACACAGAGATGGATGAAGTTTATCGAATATTACTCAAAATCACCATCCCTAGTCAAAAGAGATGGGATGACCTATGCATTTTGATCGAGTAATGATGAGGTGGATGTCCAAGTCTACACACAAAGAATTCAAAGTCAAGTTGATGACTCACCAACAACCTTCCCTGAAATCAGCACAAAGAATTCGACAGATCATTAGCATTTCCTACATTTCTGTATTGTTTTTATCTAGTTAGTTAGATTTTGATTCTACCACGTCCTTATCATTAATGATAGGACCAAATTGTAAGTTTTCTATAAATACTTCATACTTCAAATCATTGAAGGTTGATCTTTATGCCCAAGCAAGTTGTAATCTGTAATCATTTTGAAGAGATCTACCAGTAATAAACAGGACGATTCATCGGATTCCTGTGTGTTGATGTTGGTGATGTTATTTCTCATTGTTTAATGTTTTTCTTACTTCGTTACCAATTTGTTTTCTGTCTCTGATCATTTAAAAGAAGGTTAAGTGTATAATTTATCTTCGTATACGCTGTTTCTGGATTTTAAAGATCTGAATGTTATTCTTCTGATATTGTGATAAAGAAATTCTTAAATGCTTCTTTGTTGTGATTGATTATCTCACCTTTTTTTCCTTTCCATCGCTTTAATTCTAAAGGATCCAACATTTGCATTACCTTGCCCTGTGAAGAAACCTTATAAAATTTGTTTCTTTGATCTCAACTTATAACACAGACCCCATAGCCCAATGGATGCGTGAGCAATATTTCATCCATCTTTATAAAACAAAACAACATAAATCTTATTAATTTAACTAGCCTAATATTTAAAACCCAAACATATCTAAATATTACAGAGAGATCCCTCTCTGAAACTGGCAGGGCTAGATCCCAGTTTCGAAGTGGTTGGATAAAGTTACCCCTTCTAAATTTCTTCTACCTCCCGACAACCTCTGGGAATTTACAGAGCGTTAACACAGAGTAAAACCTTGTGTCATATGCATGTTTTTCCTCTTCAATATATTGGGTATGTTGCTATGATTAGTTATTGAGATATTCATTGAGTTATGATTCTATTTTAATTCTTGATCACTAATTATGCTAGCCTATTGTTGGGTGGAAGATAAATTATTTTAAATGTTTCATGGTATTTGGAGGGGAAACATAATTCTACTTCATTGAATTTTCCACTGGATTTGGTCATTAAAAACATAAAACAAATTTTTTCTGCAATAGTCATCCATGTTATCAAATTGAGTGGAATCTGATTCCCTCAATTACATATCATATGGTATAAGATTAGGTTCACTGAGGACCTTGAAGAAGTTTCCATGGGTAAAACCTTGAACAAGGAGAAGCTAAAAGAGTTGAGAGAATTCAACATGAAGATTCAAGAGGAAATGTAGTATTTAAGACATAGAGTAGATGAGATGGAGAAATCTATTTCCAAGTTCCAAGACTCGTTCACCACAATGAGGGAAGAATTAGACAATATCATATTACATTCTTGCAATTGGGGGAGAAATTCATTGAGCTAGATAATTGGAAAGAGGATGGGTTCACCAAGGTTTTTGATCACCTATACCATGACTTCGCAGTGAAGGAAGAGGCCTTGAAGAATCTAGAAGTAGTTGTCCAAGAGACCAAGCAAGGCCCTTCCATTTCCACTGCCAAATCTAGTACCATGACAAAGGAAAACATGGTAAACTCATCTTCCAATACCATTGGTGATTTTGAGAAGCACATTGGAGGCATTGGTTCCAATATCATGAGGAAAATGGGATATGATGTCCAAGGACTAGGAAAGGAATGTCAATGGATTGTGATTCTTATTTTATATCAACAAAGGCCTAGGCATGAAGGCCTATGATTCAGTGGAAAAGAAGCCAGCATGAGTGGATCTCAAACCACTTTCGTCAAGGAAAGAGGAACATGGAAATAATCCATGTGCAACAAGCCACTCAAATTTTCTTGTACAAGCTTGGAAGAGGGAAACAAAGAAATGATTTCACCTTCCATATTCACTCCAATACTTGGGGGAACAAGAAACCAAGTTGGCAATAATTCTCATAGAATAAAAAGGTATGAATTAACTTGTTTTTGTTGCAAGAAAATTGGTCATAAGCCTAGAGATTGTTTTTACTCTAGAAAGACAAGCATCCAATGCAATAAATATTGTCGGTATAGCTATTGCTGGTACTATAGATTGAATCAACATTGGGAGCGAAAATATTGGAGGATTAACCTAGAACTCCATTCTAAGAATCAAACATCCAAGAAGAAATATTGGAGAGTCAAGGTCAAGGGGAAGGATGAGCTATTGGAACTTGCATCTCAAGGAGAACTAGTAGTCCAATGACCTATTGTAGAATATGTCCTCTATAGCCATGAGATCGTATCAGAGTAGGTTTTGAAGGATTGCAGAACACTTTCATTGTAAACACCCACATATAGCACCAAAAAAATGGACAAGCATTGTTTCCATTCCGATAGAGAAGAAAAGCACCATCAATGGTGGGGAATCATCATGAATAAGATGATAGGGAATATCCAGAGGTTAGATTGAATTGGTCGTAGCAAATAATTGCTACATTGACAGAGTTGGTGACACAACAACTAGTAATGAAGGGTAAGGAAGCATGCTCAGAAGAGACTGAGAATGAAGAACACAAGGCTATTGTTGGGTCTAATTGATGATGTCAATCAGAGTTTATTTAATTTCAACCCGGGAAGGTAAAATTAGAAGCGCTACCTAAAATATATAGATCTAGAAAGATTCCTAATATGTCCGAGATCTTAAAGTTCCCTTACAAGAACATATTCATCAAAATCTCTTTCAACAACTAATCAAACCTAGATCTAACAATTGTCAAGACCCTAAGGTTCTCTTACAAGAACACCTGAATTTTAGGATCTCCTCCAATATTAGAACATTTAACAAAAATTAAAAGATGAAATGAAACAAACCTAAATATAATAATTGTCTGAGATCTTATGGTTCTCTTACAAAAACACTTTCAAATAAGATCCTTCCATTATTAGAACATTTAACAAAACTTTAAAAGTTGAAATCAAACAAAAACATAAATTAAGTTATACCTAAAATAAGCAAATCAACATGCAAGTGAGGCCATGGGGGCCCTCCATAACTCCACAAGAAAACCACTTCAAAGGAGACTCAGATGTAGAAGCAAAATCGAAGTATGATTCTTTATTTCAAAATCTCCATTACAAACCAACTCTAAGGTTACAACTCTAAGCTTCTAAGATTACATACTCCAAAATTCTAAGATTACAAAACTTCAGGATTACAAATGGAGGAGATTGTACTCATATTTATACAGTGGGATGAGTAAAAAACTCATAATGATCATCCACTAATCTCTCTTTAGTTCCATACATCTCTCAACCATCTAGACACATAACCCTCTTTTGTCCTTGATCTTCTCCATGAGATCATGATCTCTTATCTTATCAAATTCGAATTTGATCATTCAAGGCCACATAAAGGTGTCTTGGAAGCTTCCTTGGCATCTGCACATGTCACAAAAACAATCCACTTTCCATATATGAAGTAAAATATATTATTTTCTAATTTTTAATCAAGAATTTCTCTTAAAAATGCTTGAAAATAAATAATGTTTGGAATATATAAATGAGACCCATTAATGGTGAATAATAGGGAAAATGAAGTGACATGGTAGTGAATAATGAGTGATGTAATGGAAGCATAGGTGAAAAATGTATGGTAATGAGTGATATTTGTATGACATTTTTGGAGCCCAACAACTATCCTAGAAGGTTCCAAAGGAAATATGCTTGGAAACTTAGGTAATGCCAAAAACATTTTTTCATATTCCAATGTCCCTTTCAAAGTTGAAGAAAAGATTGAGATACACTCGTATGATGGATAAAATAATGTCAAGGTGTTTGATATCCGATTGAAACAATTGAAAGTTTAATTTTGGATTGATCAAGTCCAAGAAACACAACAAATTTAATTTTCCCATTTGAAGATGATGAAACATGCTTTGCTATGGTGGGAGATTTATGTGGATGCACTAAGGATAGGTAAGAATCCCATGGTGATGAAATGAGAGGACTTCAAGGCATTAATAAAGTCACAATTCTATCCCACGGGATACAAAGAGGAACAACTCATGAAGTGGTAGTACCTTCGGCAAGAACATGGATAAGGAGTGCAAGAATACACTTCTTAGTTTAGGAGACAGGTCATATGGTTGGGTATCTTTCTGGAAGAGCCAGGAGTGGTGATGAAGTACCTTGGAGGACTTTTCATCCATATTCAAAGACAATTGAAACTTCATGGTGTGAAAAACATAGAAGAGGAAAATGAGAAAGCTCTCTACATTGAGTTGGACTCAAGAAAGGAGAGAATCACATGGGACAAGAAGAAAATGGAAAGAGAAGAGACGAGAAGGTGATAGACACAACCAAAAAATGGAGGGATCCTAATATGCATTACAAACATTATGATGTCTATGGAAACATAGAAGAGAAGTGTTGTAAACTTCATCCAAAACTATGTCCAAAGTGGCTAAAGTCCAAGGGGAAATCCAAGGGATATATTGAGAAAAAAATAATAAGCGGTAGAAAGAACCTCTAATTTGGATGGAGTTGTGGTTTGCACCACCTTTCATCAACCAAAGGTAAGTGGAGATAAAAATTCACTATTCCGAGTCAAAGTTCAAGGTAAGAATTGGAAGGTAAATGTCTTGTTCGATATTGGTTCTCAATGTAATATTATATATGAAACATTAGTTGATGAGCTTGGTATAGAAACCTATGATATAGTGAAACCAATTTTACTAGTATGGTTGTGAGGGAAACCTATTATGAGAATCACTCAATGATTTAAAATCAAGTTCTCCATTAGTTCCAACTATGTTGATGAGGTAGAATGTGAATTTTCAGCATTTGACACTTGTGGAGTGATGTTGGGTAGCCCCTACTTCTAGGATAGGGATGCTACCTTCTACAAAAGAGAGAACAAGTACCGCTTGGTGAAGGGTGGAAAGGAATACCTCATCAAAGCACATCAAGAGAGAAAGAGCATAACTCCTCTAGCAGTGAAACAAGGGCAGACAAGTAGGAAACAAGCCACCTTCGTCAGAAATGGAATGGTGGATATGTAGAGGAAAATGGAGAACCTTTTCTTCCATCTCTTTAATGGTCCAAAGTTTGGGGACAAAAATCATTCAAATGGGGAGGTGCAATCAGAATTAGAAATTGGAAAATGTTTTTAAGATTTTTTAAACAAATATGTTTCATTTCATTTCATTTAGTTTTTGTCTTCTTGGAAAATTGGAAGTGGAAACAAACAAATATGATGGCTGGACTTCCAAAGGTATCTCATTAAAAAAATGAGGGTTGTATCAAATGAGGAAGGAAAATGAAGGGATATGAAAGGATAAAGGGAGAAGGATAGTAGCAAAAATTAAAGCTTGAGGAGGGCAGCCTGCTTGAGGTTGAGTGGATGAAGAAGTTATTGTGCATGTTCACTCAAAGTGAAGGTGTCTCTGAGCCATGGTCTTCTACAATTTTGATCTTCATAGTGAGTAAAAATACAAAAAGTATTTGTATATCTCACTCTATAATATTCTCTTAAATGTAATAAAATATCGAGGGAATTTTGGGTTTCCAGAGTAAAATCTTATCTCAGATATGTGTTTTTCCTTTGCAATATGTTCAGTATGTTTTTATGATTAGTTATTGACCCATTCATTGAGTTATGATTCCATTTTAAAGTTTGATCACTAATTAACCTAGCATATTGTTGAGTGGAAGATAAAATATTTTAAATGTTGCATGGTCTTTGGAGGGGAAACATAATTCTACTTTGTTGAATTTACCACTAGAGTTGGTCACTAAAAATAGAAAACAAACTTATTCTGCAATAGTCATCCATGTTGTATAATTGAGTGGACTCTCAGTCCCTCAATTACAAATCAAATAGGAGCATCCCATGTGGCTAATGGTGTTATAGGGTTTGTGTTGAAAAATAACCCATACTCTTATTCCCCTATAACTAATGGGTATGGTACTTCATATGGTTGGGTTAGTAATTCTTGCCATTCTCTTAGTCATGAAAAGTGTCACATATTGTTAATATAAGGAGTTGTTATTGGCCATCATATATCTCTTAAAAGTATCCAGGTAGACCCAGCCAAGATAGAGGTAATTTTGAAAATCCCAATTCCCACAACTCAGAAAGATGTGCACAATTTATTAGGGCATGCAAGATATTATCATCATTTCATTACAAAATTTACTAATACTGCATTGTATTTCTTTCAAAAGTTAGTGAATTTTTATGGACTAATCAATGTCAAATTTCTTTTGAAGCCTTGAAGGAGAAACTATTATTAGCATTAGTGTTATGTGGACCAAATTGGTCCTTGTCTTTTCACATTTCTAAAAATGATTCTAATACAACCATTGGAGCAATACTTGAACACAAATAAGAACAATGACCTGATGTTATATGCTTTATCAACAAAATATAATTTATGTATAATTAAAATATGTGGTAACTAAGGAGGAGTTTCTTGTTGTTGTCCATTCGATTAACACACTTTTTCATTATATAACTATCTATCTTATATTTGTGCATACTAATCATTCTACTAATCATTATATTATGAATAAACCAATTACCAATGGTAGAGTGACTAGATGGTTACTATTGCTGCAGGATTTTGACATCACCATTCTTGATAAACTTGGGAGAGGAAATGTTGTTGGTGATTTTGTTTTTAGGTTTACCAATGAGGATGATGTTATTCTTGTTGAGAATCTTTTTCCTGATGAAAAATTATTTTCATTATTTATTAACACACCTTTGTTCATAGATATTGCTAATTATTTGGATATAGAAAAGATTCCAAAATAGCTCTCACCAAAAGAATTACTAAGAGTTGTTATATAGGGTTCCATGTATTCTTGGGTTCAAGGAAAACTCTTCCCTACAGGCCTAAACCTTATTATCCAAATTATTTTCATGAATATGAGGTCTGTAACGTCCTTAAATCATGTCATGATGAATTTTGTGGGGGGAACATTTCTAACAAGAGGAATACAAATAAGGTATTACATTTGAATATTATTAGCCTACCATTTTGCAGGATGTGAAAAAGTATGTCAGAAGTTGTGACATCTATCAGAGAATGGGATGACCAGTGAAATCAAATGAGATGCCTATGCAAACTTATATTCTAGTGGAGAATTTAAAAAAATGGAATCTAATATTTGTCAGGCCAATCATCCCATTATCTCAAGAAAAGGTATATGTATTGGTATGTACCAATTATGTGACTAAGTAGGTAGAGGCCAAGTATCTTCCAAAGGAAAATGAGAAAGTTGTAGCTGATTTATTATATGAAGATATTTTTGTTTGACTTGGAGTTCCACATGAGATTTCCACAGATCAAGAGACACAATTCACATCCAATCTCATCCAATTCATTTCTAAATAGTGCTAGATATAGCATAGAACTTCCACACCATACCATCCACATGCCATGGATAGGTTGAATTCACCAACAAATCTATGGATACCATATTGGCCAATACCATAGAAATCCATTATCAATATTGGTATAGTAGGCTTCCAAAAGTTCTATGGGCCTATCAAATCACATAGAGAAACACCACTAGCTTCACTCCTTATGGGATTGCATATGGGAAGCATGTAGTCTTGCCTATTGAGTTTGAGATTAAGACATTGTGGATGATAGTGAAAGTGGGAATGAATATTTTAGAATCCCAAATAAAGTGCTTGAAACATATTAATGAACTTGATGAGATTCATTAGAACACTTTGTAAGAAACCATTTTTGTAAAAAAATAAAGGGCCAAGCGGTATGACATGTTCATCGAAGAAAATAAATTCCAAGAAAGAGATTGGGCCTTACTATTTGATTCTGGATTCAAGACATTTAAAGGGAAGTTTCATACCAGATGGATTGGACCTTATGAAGTGGACACAATTTTTGACAATGGATATATTAGGCTCGATGCTATTAATGAGAAGAAGACCCCACTAATGGATAATGACAATGAATTAAGGCTACATCGAAATCCATTTTCCAGGGAGGATTTATCAAATATTTTATTGAGAAGTATGTATAGGAGGTTGTGAGTGAGGTGACTATGTCACAAACACAGACACCTTCTTGATTTATTCACTTATAAATTAATTAATTAATTAATTAAATAAATAATAGTAGTGGAAACCTATTTTCAAGTGATACTAGACCTTGTGATACTTGAAAACCAATTTTTGGTTGGAAACACTTGATTTGAAAAAACACTAACTGTGAACTTTGATAGAAGCATAATTGGATAAGACATGTTTGAAAACCATCTTGTTGGATGAAAAAGTTTGATTAAAAAAAGGAGAGAAAACAAAAAACATAAAATAATGAAGGATGAACATCTGCATCAAATTTCATCATTATTTTTTATTTAGGTATTCAAGGATTCAAACCTGTAACACCTCGGGTTTTGAACCCCCATATTAAATAATGTATTGTTAACTGTTGAGAGGCTAGAGTGCCCAAACAATTAAAAGAGGCCAGTGTGACTAAGAAATGTAATGTTTTGATCATTATTAATAATAAATACATCATTGGTTGCTAGGCGGACAAGGACTAGAGTTATAGGGGGCTATGACTCCACAAGAGAGGGGACTTGAGGGGCTAAGTATTTATTTTATATTACCCATTTTGTGTAATGGGAGGGGGGGATTAGTTACATGATATTCTTGGGGGAAGGCAATGAGGTTATTGATTCCTAAGAATTACATAAACCCATCCCTGGACTGTTGGGGGGGTTCGTTCTCTCTCTCACTCTCATTCTCATTGTGGTTCTGATGCTGGTTGCCTCACTCCTTCACTCACTCATTCATTCGTTCACACATGAAATTCATTATTTTCTATCACCCACTCATATTTCCTCATTTTTGTGTCTTGGCTTGGGAAAGGAAGACAAACTGTTGAAGAACAACCATGGTTTTATTGGCTGTAGAGATTGCTGGTGTAATCTAGCCATGATTTGAGGCTCGCATGTCTGATATGCTTGACCCATTTCCATATTTGATCACATTTGTGAGTCTTGAGAGTCCTAACATGGAGATTCTGGACCAGTTGCATTGGAGCCCTGGAAGGAGAAGGACTGCCTAAGGGACTGCGTGACAGAGAAGGGTGGAGGTGCATTCTTTTGGGTGGTGTAGGATGGGTAGAAGAGATATGCATACTTGGATTGTTGTGAGTGTTGGAGAATACTTTGAGAGCTTGAGTGCTTACTGGTTTGGGAATCCAAGTAACACTCTGGAACTGTCCTTGTGGATTCATAGCCCTGGCTCGGGGGTGACATTATTGTTGAGACTTGGAACATCAATGTCTACAATTGGGTGGAACGTCCTTGGTCTACAACCAGTTTGTGTATTGTTTTATAAAAGATAAGTTCTCTCTGTTATGGTTTCCTTTTCTTGTGTATTTATTTTCGTTGTGTATCAAATTATTATACGTGATATTGTAGTTATAATATGCATGCTTTCTAGTTAATGTTGTGCATGGTATATTGTGCATGTGTTTTATGTTGTGGTATGAATCTTGATCATTGCATGTATGTATTTCATGCTTCTTTATTAATTAATTGTTATCAAAGTTCAGAAATAAACCAAGAGGTGCATTCTTGGTGTGACATGCCCGTCTCGTGGGAGGTTGGGTATGTTACAGTTTGGTAACAGAGAATAATTATAGTGGTGTTTCCCAGATTAGGTGGATGGGGACGTTACAAATTGGTATTAGAGCTTCTGATTCGAACATTAGACTGTTACGGGCCAAAACAAGTGTGAATCGAGAAGATTTGTTGTTAGATTTTATATATATCTATGCGAATTTGGGGGAAAATGGTGGAAACGTTTGAATGAAATCCCCCAAATTCATGAACAGATATGAGTTTGAATGATTCCAGTATTTTCTAAGAAGTTAATGGATTCGATCTACGAAGTTTTGGAGCCAAATTATACTTTTAATGGCCTCTGTAATGCTGGATAGAGTTTGGAGAATCGACGGTTGAGATTGTGTTCGATCTTGGACCAACAGTCCTGATTCGTCCTTGAAATATTTTAAAAATTCGAATGTTTACAAAGTTTGGAGAAATTACCAAATCGATAATTGGGATTGATTTGCTGATTTGAAAAATGAGGAACATCGATGGTTCATATTCATTTCGGTTGTTTGTGGAGTTGGATAAAATCAATGGTCAAGATCATCTTGGTTGGGAGATCAACAACATAGATTCACCAGGAATTTTGTCAAAAAAATTAAGTGTTGAAGTTCACCAAAAAAAATTATCGACGATCGATGGTTGGGGATCGACAAGTTTGGTGAAGGGTTGAAGATAGAGAAATAAAATCTTCGATGGTCGATGGTTGATGGTCAGGGATCGACAATTTTTGGTGACTTTTTTCTTTTCTAGACATTTCATATTCAGGGACACGTGTCTGAATATTAGCAAGGGTTCGTAAATTCAGTGTTCGACAGTCTGGGAGTGTGGTGGTTTTCAACAACAAAAACCCCTGAATTCTCGAAGCCCGGAGTAATTCTAGACCATTCGTGTTTGAGGAAATGTGTTCACAAATCAACCAATTTAGGAGTTCAATGTTTGGGGGATTTGTGATGTAGTGTGGATAAGTGACGAAGTTCCAAAGTATTGAAATAATGAGGCACTAGGGTGATGTGGAAACACTTGATGCTTTCCACATGTCACTGTGTCTCATGTTTTTCAAAGACCGTTCGTTCCAGATAGTATATGACACGTGTTACCCATGAGATAGGGCCATGTGTCTGTGCCTTATTTTTTTCCATGTGGCACCCCTTGGTGCTTAGTTACTGACGAATACTTCGGGGGTTCGCCAGTCGGTGTTATGAAGGAATGAAGTGTGATGAAGGAGAAACCCCTGAATCTCTAAAGAACAGAGTATATCCTCACCATTGATCAGGAGAATACACGTGGCAATAGATCCCATAGTCTGGAGAATTGGCACTTCAGAATATTCAAGGCATAAGCAGTTGGGGTCGATGCTAGAGGGAAAATCCCCCCTTTAACTACACCAATGTTTAAGATGTAGATAGAGTGAATGACCATCTAAAAGTAAATCAATTATCTAATCTACCCCAAACATACCAAAACAAATGAAAAGAAAGAAATAAGAGAGAATATCAGGTAACTTTACATTTTATCCCACGTATGGTGATAATCTCCTCAAGATCTGAAGTTCCAATGACTGCATGTCTCCTCCCAAGGCTGAACTGCATCCAAAGATAGGAAAACAAGGACTAAAATTATGCTATTCTATTCATGAGTTAGATTTAGATAACAAATGCTAAGTATAAATCAATTAAAATACACAAAACATCATCATTTGGGACAGGGAAAAGAGATTCTTTTATTCATCAAACAAAGACTGAAACTTACAATCTGTGTCGGCCACCATTCCATGAACCTGTTCCAAGATCCTCTTTACAATGCTCCAAGTGCAACTTGAATAGGCCTGTTCTCTTAATATTATGATCACTTGAAAGGAATGGAATGGATTGAATGGAGGAATAAGGGGATGATGAGGGAATGTTGAGGCAATATCTCAAAAAAGGTAGAAAAAGCTAGGGTAAGGAGGGGAAGTGAAATTGGGTAGAGTTTCACTGTTATTATGCTTCTATCTGAAATGAGACCCCAACACCTCCTTTTATATGACAAAAGGATGGTTATTTGGTTGGGTGGTAGGCTATAGTAGGTGAATTAGTTGGGAAACCTCCAATAGCCTGTAAATTTCAACGAATTACTTGCAACTTTTTAAATTTTACAACTTTTGCAAGCATACGCGGGTTGTTTAGTGTGCAACAAGTGTATGTACATGCGTTGTAGTGGTGAAACAAGCATATGTACGTGGTCTGTAATGGTGCAGGGCGCATACATCTTCTAAAAAATGGTTTTTTAATAAGAGATTCTCAGTAGTGCTTTGGAAAAATATGCAAGTAATAGGGCCAAGGCCATGTATACAGGAGTAGGGAATTTTAGGGCTATAACAGTCGAAGGAATCCTGAAGGTCAGAGTCCATATCAACCATTGATTACGTTAGACATGTGGCACAATATCCCAAGGTCTGGAGACTTGGTACTCTAAAGAATTTGAGTTGTAGGTTGCTTGAGTCAAGAACTCCCTAAGGCTGGAGTTAATCTCCACCGTTGATTGGGAGGTGATATGTGGAGTAAGGAGAGGAACTCTGGTATTTCAACACTCCAGGAGATCTATGGAGAGGTGCTTGGGAAATTCCTGAATCCCAGAGATGCAAAGAAAATCCTATTCGTTGATCGGGAAAGCATACGTGGCAACATGTCCCGCAGTCTGGAGACTTGGCACTCTGGAAGAGTTGAGAGTGTGGACAGTCCGAAACTTCAAAATATGGATTCCCATATATTTTTTTGACCTTCGATCCCATCCATTGATCGATTTTAAACCACACAATCTCAGATATAGTAATTCTAAAATAGAAAAGAACTAGGAAGGATTTGGCCCGCGGTTTCGAGCCATGGTCACTTGGGAAAGTGGTTTGAAGGAAGGTCCTATGCATAATTAATTTATGTATCGGCCCAGGGATAACATGGAATTGTTATTTATACATATTCTTCATGAGTTGAAAGGATCTGTAGCATTATTGAAATTTTTTGTTTATAATATGCTTAATTTTGAAAAAATGGTCACTTGCACATTTTGTGGAATTAAGGGATTTAAACACATTATCTCAGAATGCGTATTGAAAAAATGGAAGAAGGTGAGGGATCCTCCAACCATGATAAAGAGGTTAAAGACAGGAATACCAGAATTGACAATGCAGAGACAAAATCCAATGGACGCAAGGGGCGAGAGGAGAAAGAAACATTGCTAGAAACTATGAAGAGCCTGAAAATAGAAGTGCAGAGCTACAATGAAGACAACAAGAGGATGATGAGACATAAAAGTTACATAAATTCTCAAGTGATTCATATATTAAATCAATTGCAAGGTCAAGCCAAGAATGGATCAAATAAAGAGGAAGAAGGAAAGTGTCATGAAAGAAGAGATGATCTTGGAAGAGCAGGTTATTACAGAAGTGCTAGCAAAGCTCATAGACACCACCCACCTCCTTACTGAGCAATAAATTTTTATGCATCTGAATATTCCTTAAGCAGTCTTGAGGTGTCTCCTATTAGGAACCAAATAAGGAGACATGAGGTGGATAGTTTGCAAGGATAGATGAGGAAGCTCAAGCCACCATCCATTGATGGTGAAATAGAAAGGGAAGATGATGTTGAAGCATGGTTGCTTGGACTCAGGAGATATTTCCAATTACACAACTATTCATCAAATCTAGCATCTAAAAAATACAAAGGGGACAAGCCTTGAATATTTATTGACACTATAAGAATTCAAGGATGTATTCCAAGAAATAACAGGTTTTCCACCAAAAAGGGAAGTATATTTCTCTATTGATCTATTGTCAGGAATTTTCTCGGTATCAAAAACACCTTATAGAATGAGTACGCCTGAGTTAAAACAATTACAAATGCATTTGGAGGAATTGTTGAAGAAAGGGTACATACGTCCAAGTGTTTCACCTTGGGGAGCACCAGTACTCTTTGTCAAAAATAATGATGGAACATTGAGGTCGTGTATCGACTTTTGACAACTAAATAAGTCCACTGTGAAGAACAAGTATCCTCTATCCAAAATTGATGGCCTCTTTTATCAACTAAGAGGAGAAAATATATTTTCAAAGATAGACTTGAGATCAGGATACCATTAGGTAATAATCAAGGAATAATACATCCATAAGACAACCTTTAGAACCATGTATGGGCATTATGAATTTGTAGTGGTGCCATTTGGACTGACCAATGCACCAATTGTCTTTATGTGCTTAATGAATGGCATATTCATAAATTATTTGGATAAGTTTTTCATAGTATTCCTAGATGACATACTTGTTTATTCTAAGTTTGAGGAGGAGCATGAACATCACCTAAGACTGGCATTGCAAGTGTTGATGGAACATAAGTTGTATGCCAAGTTGAGTAAGTGTTCTTTTTATCAAGAACAAATCCATTACTTGGGGCACATTATTTCAGAACAGGGTATAGTAGTAGATCCTGAGAAGATTGAAGCCATTAGAGGATGGAAAACACCCATGAATGTTTCATAAGTCATATCTTTTATGGGGTTAGTTGGTTACTACAAAATATTTGTAGTGGGGTTCTCTAATATTTCTCATCCCATCACTTCTTTTCAAAAGAAGGGAATTAAATTTGAATGGACAACAAAATGTGAAGAAAAATTTAATTCTTTGAAGGAATTACTTACTAGTGCACCTATTTTGAAGATTGTTGACCCAAATGAGAATTTTGTGGTATGTATAGATGCATGCAAGGACAAAATTGGTGGATTCCTCACTCAAAATGGGCATGCCATTTGTTATGAGTCCGGAAATATTAAAGAGCATGAGAGGAACTATGCCACGTATGATTTGGAGCTTGCTTCCATTGTTCATGCATTGAATATGTGGAGGCATTATCTCATGGGAAATATATTTGAATTAAGAATAGACCATAGTGTTATGAAGCATATTTTTGAACAAACAACTTTAAATGCCGGGAAAACAAGATGGATGGAATTTTTAAATGAATACAACTTTGATATCAAGCATGTCAAAGGAAAAGAAAATAAAGTTGTCGATGCACTTAGTAGAAGGGTGCATCTCATGTATGCTACAACTGTCAGTATGCATCAATTGAACTTGAAGATCAAAATTTTAGATGTTTTTGTTACATATCAACATGGCCTACAGGTAAAGGAAAGATTACAACAAGTAGATGTACAACAAAAAATGAAAGAGTATGAGATAAAGGAAGATGGATTACTTACACATAAAAATAGAATTTATGTTCCTAGTTCCATAGAACTTAGGAATTTGGAATTAAAGGAGATGCATAATGTTCCATATTTTGGACATCCTAGTTACCAAAAAACAATTATAGTAGTAAGAAGACGATTCTTTTGTCCAGGGATGAAAAAGAATGTTGTTGATTACATCACGAGATGTATGGAATGAAAGGGAGTAAAGGTTGAGCATAGACACCCAACGAGTTTGCTACAACCATTACCAATTCCAAAGAAGAAATGGGAAGTGATAACCATTGACTTTATAACTGAATTTCCCAGGAAATCAAGGAAACACGATTCAATCATGGTAGTGGTTGATAAATTGACAAAGGATGCTCATTTTGTTCCTGTAAAAACAACTCATACATCAGCTAATATTGCAGAAATTTACATGAAGGAAATTTCTAGGTTGCATGGGATACCTAGGACAATTGTCTCAAACAAATACACTAAGTTTACTTCAAATTTCAGAAAAGGATTATTCAAAGGATTTGGTAAAAATATGAACTTTAGCACAACATACCATCCACAGTTAGATGTGAAGAGAGAGAGGGTCAACCAAGTAATTGAAGACATGTTAAGAATGTATGTGATGGATAAGCCATCTAACTAGGAATATTACCTGCACTTGGTTGAGTTTTCCTATAATAATCAGTATCAATATTCATTGAAGATGGGCCCATTTGAAGCCTTGTATAGTAGAAAATTTAGTACTCCACTAATCCAGGACAACCTAGCAAATAGAGTGGTACTTGGGATAGATTTTCTCAAGGAAATGGAAGAACAGATGGTTAAGATTAAGTAGAATATAAAGACAACTCAGGATAGATAGAGGTTTATTCTGACAAGAATAGGACAACAAGAGAATTTAAAGTAGGAGAGCATGGGCTTTTGAAAGTAAATCCTAGGAAGATCTCTTTGAAGTTGTGTAGTTGTACAAATCTAACAGCCAAATTCTGTGGTCCATTTGAGATATTGGACAGAATAGGGCTAGTTGCATACATGCTTGCATTGCCTATTTCCATGAATGTGCATAATTTATTTCATGTATCTTTGATAAATAAATATGTACATGATCCTAACCCTGTTATTGATTGGAATATGATTCAGATAGAGACAAAGAGATACTTTTAGGTCGAGTCAATGTGAATACTGGACATACAAGTCAAAATGCTCCGGAGTTGAGTTATGGAGCTGGTAAAAGTTCAGTGGACCTCCTATGTTCTTGAAGATGTTATCTAAGAGCATGAAGATGACATGCGGGTAGAGTACACACAACGTTTTGAATAAATTTTGTAATTTTGATTCATGTTTTGTATATGCACTGAGGACAGTGCCAAAATAAGGGGGAGGGGATGTAACACGCTAGGTTTTGAGCCCCCATATTAAATAATGTATTGTTAATTTCTAAGAGGCCAGAGTGCCCAAACAATTAAAAGAGGCCAGTGTACCTAAGAAATGTAATTTTTAGATCATTATTAATAATAAATACATCGTTGGCTACTAGACAGACAAGGACTAGAGTTATAGGGGGATATGATTCCACAAGAGAGGGGGCTTGAGGGGATACATATTTATTTATATTACCCATTTTGTGTAATGGGGCGGAAAATAAATTACACGAGGTTCTTGGGGGAAGGCCATGAGGTTATTGATTCCCAAGAGTTACATAAACATGTCCCTAGACTGTTGGGGGGGTTCATTCTCTCTCTTCACTCTCGTTCTCATTCTGTTTCTGTTACTAGTCGCCTCACTCGTTCCCTCACTCATTCATTCGTTCATGCATGCACTCCATTATTTTCTATCACCCACTCATATTTATTCATTTTTCATGTCTTTGATTGAGAAAGGAAGACAAACTGTTGAAGAACAACCATAGTTTTATTGGTTGTAGAGATTGCTGGTGTAATCCAACCATGATTTGGGGCCTACATGTCTGATATGCTTGGCATGTGTTTAACTTTGATCATAACTATGATTCCTAAGAGTCCCAACATGGAGATTCTAGACCAGCTACACTAGAGCCCTGGAAGGAGAAGGACTTCCTGAGAGAATGCATGGAAAAGAAGGGTGGAGGTCCATTCTCTTGGGTGGTGTAGGATGGGTAGAAGAGAGATGGGTACTTGGATTGTTGTGAGTTTTGGAGAAGCCTGTGAGATATTGAGTGCTAAATGGTTTGGGAAGCCAAGTAATAATCTAGAACTGTCCTTGTGGATTCATATCCTTGGCTTGGGGGTGACATTATTGTTGAGACTTGGAACAACAATGTCTATGGTTGGGTGGAACGTCCTTGGTCTGCAGCCAGCTAGTGTCTTCTTTTATAAAAGATAAGTGCTCTCTGTTACAGTTTCCTTTTCTTGTGTGTTTATTTATTCTAAGTATCAAATTATTATACCTGAGATTTTACCTATAATATGCATTCTTGCTAGTTAATGTTGTGCATGGTATATTGTGCATGTATTTTATGTTGTGGTATGAATCTTGATCATTGCATGTATTTATTTCATGCTTCTTTATTAATTAATTGTTATAAGAGTTTCTAAATAATCCAAGAGGTTCGGTCTTGGTATGGCATGCTCGTCCTATGGGAGGTTGAGTATGTTACAGTTTGGTAACAGAGAAGAATTGTAGTGGTGTTTCCCGGCTTGGGTGGATGGGGACGTTACAAAACCAATTCACTTAGTCTACGAAACCTAGTTATTCTTTCTTACAAAAACCAGTCTTGCTTGCTAAAGAACCAAGTTCGTTTTTGGAACACAACCCCATTATGTTATGTTATATATCAAAATTGTTATTTTTTATAGAACACAATTTTGTTTTGATACAAATCCATTTATGTTCTACAACAAGTCATTTCACAAGAATTGCAACATTATCATCATTTTCCTTCCAGATAATGCTACAAATCCATCAAATCCTATAATTTTATAGAAAATATTGTATGATTCATATATTTTCCACATATGATATGAGTTCCATACCCATGTTCAAATTTTCAACATTAGGACTACTTTATTTCAAATTTCAATTTCCATGCATGGTAAGTACAACATCTATTCATTGTTCTATCACAAATTTTCGATTCTATGTTATTTTTGGGTTATTGACAACATTTTTCGTGAATTCGAATTTGATTTTTTTTTTAAATGAGTCTTTTTGTAGGTATTAAATCCCTTGTTAATTGTCACATTAAATTTCATTAATGGATGTTGTACCTTCCCTGATTTCAAATATTTTTGCATGTCACTCCACATAACTTCATATCCTTATGAAATTCCTTATAATTTTCGAAGACAATTATCACCCTTCATATGATATTCATACAACCACTACGTTCCCCACATATCAAACAATGTCATTTATTCTTATGTAATAGAATCTTCCTTCTTCTAATAAACCTTTCTATAGAACCTTGCAGCTTCTACTTCTTTAATAGAACTACATAAATTGAATCCTTATATCAACCATGGGTGGTTCCACTGTTCTCCATGAACCAATGGGCATTAACCTCTTGAGAGATAACTCATCTATCATGAACATATTCTAATAAGAAGGATGACTCACTTATTTTGAAAATATAAAATGTTTTGATTCTACCATAGCATTAGAATTTTCTTAGTCCTTTTGACTATTGACATCCATATTTCATGGGGATCACATCTGAATTACCAAGGAAACAGTTTCTCGCATTACATGTTTACTATTGGATGGTGAATGCTGATTTGTATGAAACACCATGACCAACATGTCCCAGCTACAATTTTAGGAGGGATCTAAAACTCTACAATGTATAGGGAAAGGTGTTAAACACACTTTACTTTCTCAACCATGGGTTGAAGCGTCCTATTTCATCTATAAATACCTTATATGCTAGGGTAGGTTTAGTTTTCCATTTCTTTATCATTTCAGTTGCTAACCCACTTAAGACACCAATTTTGTCTTAATATCCCCTTCTTTTTTCTTTGCACACTACAAAATACGACTAAAATGGTTCAACTCAACACAAAATATACTAAGAAAAAGTTTGTCCGACCATGCACTTATTAAAATCATTATTGTTGATTCCATATCTTAGATGGGGGAAACTTGGTCAACATTTATTTACTAGTGACCTCCTTGGGCTAAAGAATATGATTAGGAAGAAGAAATTAGTATTAGGAAGACATGGGAAGATGAATTAGGGCCCAATAGTCCAGTTGTTGGAGACTCTAATGAATCTCTTAATGTTGTTCCTACTCCAAGCATAGAAAACGTATAGGGAGAAAATATCCTCCAGTTTCAAGTGACAAAAACTACAGAAACTGATCTGTGTATGATGTGGAAGACCTTGTAATTTCTACATCACAAGGAGATATGAGCCATAAAACTAGTATAGCTACAAAATATCCATAATAACTAAACCTTTTTCATTCTAGTTGTGGACTATCCACAAGCACCAAAACCTTCCATTCCAACTATGGAAGCTCAATAATAACCAAACCCCACTAGTCCTACTATGAAATATCCACAAAATCTATATGATTTAGATGTAGTAGATGGAGATATTAAAGATAGCTATCTTGTAAAAATAGCTAAGAGGTTAAACCATCAATTTGGTAAGACCTTTTTCCAACATAAACCCTCTTATTATGATTTAATAAGGATGAATTGAATTTTGCATAGAATAAAAAATGGTTTATATCAAAGATTTATTTTTGTTAAGAAAAAATTAAGAAAATTCAAGGATATTTCCAAATTGAACATTCTTATCGATGCCATTGAAGAAATTGAGAAACCACCTTCCAATTCATGTGAATTTGGTCTTTATCATGATTTTAAAAAGATACAAATCATGTTACTTTTGACATTCCCATGGACGATCCCACTATTGAATCATTGGACCTTAATAGTTTTTTAGGAAACAATGTTGTTGCCACTCCTGCTAATTTATAAACAAAATTCACCACTTCTATATAACCAAGTATGCAAGGGAATGCAATTCCTAAATGTATTTATTTCCACATGGAGGAAATTTTGGTTTCCAACCCAATGATAGAGACTTTATAGAATACGAGGGTTTCCCTTGAAAATGAAAAGACAACTTTATTACAAGATGAGGCCGCCAAGTGGAATAAAGTCGCTAAATCTTTTGATTCATGTATGATTTCATTACAAGAGAATAAAAATACCATTCACAATCTCAGGTAAAAATGGACCACATTTTCTATGGAGACAAAAGAAATATTTCAAGCCTTATGGGATGAATGAAATAAAATTCAAAAAAATAAACAATTGGTGCAAAGGATACATGAAGAGAAACAACAATTGTGTAGTTTGGCAAATGTATCCTAGCTTGAAGGTGCCCATCTCCAATATATGAAATTGTCTTGTAGGAACAAATGATATTGTTTTAAATGAGGTCTTTGATTACAAGTAGGCCTTTTAACATTTTATAACTTGCATAATTATTGGAAGCTTATGCTAGTGGTAGTGAAGAAGACTGAAACCTCATGTGTGAGTTATATCAATATGACTTCATCCTCATTCATGATGGAGTCTGGAACCTGAATCCTTTTGTGGGGAATGCAACAAAAATATTTCACTTCCTTTCTCACTAATCAATTGTAATGGAACATTTCTCTTTCCCAAATTTATTATGATGAAGCATAGGAAAATTTATGGGTGAGTGAACAATATTTTACCACATATCGAGTACTTTAGGAGCATGATAATTTGTTCAAACAAATTTTATTCCTTCCTTATATCCATTGGACCCATTATACAACTCTTTCCTCATGTTATGAAAATATAGTTTGCATTTAGGTAGAGGCCTTATTGGCCTCACAAAGAATATGGGATCAGATGGGACTTCTTGACTGCAGAACAAAAACAAAGGGAACCTTTGGGTTTTCTCAATATTAACTTTTCCATAATTGGATGTGACCATTACATCATTGTTTAAAAAATGTGGGACACAATGGATTGATTTATAGTTTCACTTTCCTTTCATCTAGTGTCCATCACCAAAATACAAATATTGTTTTCTTTGGCAACCTGCAAAAGAAGACACATTTTGGGAAATTATTGTCAGAAAACGAGATTATTTAGAACTAGGATACATGTGCCATGGTTCTTGTAGCTGGAGCAATATTCATGAAATATACGCTTTCCCTGTCTCCTTTTAGTTCAAATTTAGATGACTAAGTTTCTCAGGGGAATGCAACACCTTAAGTTGGGGGAGATGGTGAACATTGTTTTGACCATCTTTTAACCACCATTTTCTTACACACTCATCCTTTCATTTTATCTTATATACCTTTTTATACTCTTTTTATGCCCAAATCACATCATCAAGGCTCAAGGTATGTTTTCATAAATTCTAAAAGTTTCCTTTGGTTTCTAATTAAATCATATATTGAGGATAATTCAATCTGTATTTATTTATGTTGAATAAACAATCAAGTTAAAGTAGTTAAATATCATTATTGTAGAAAATAATTCAGGATCATTACTACAAAACACACCATAGGTATATACTATGGATCACTACAAGTATATGCTACAAAAAATCACTATAGGCTTGTTTCTATGGATCATATCATGCCCTATGTGTATCGTCCCTGACCATCCATGCTAGGTCAAGCTACGCCAGAGAACTCTTACTGTTCTCTCTACGGAACATACTGTAACATACCCAACATCCAACTGAGCTATGCCACATAAATTTTTCAAACTGCAAGCAATTAAAATATATACACACAGATCTCTTGCGGAAACATATATATAAAACATAAGCCTACAATACATTTGTAAATGCACAGATTATCACGGAAATAATAGTAAATGTATACATGCAGCATATGCAGACAATATCCATAAATATAAACACAATTATAAATCATACACAAGATAAATCCATACTAATAAACATGTAAATAATAATGCAGCATGTAAATTTATCACACAATTGACACTTATCTTGGTAAGAATGTCACCAACTACGTGCAGACCTTCCACGAACCTCCCAGCCTTAGACCACACTATTCATCACTCTCAACAGTGAGTCACCCTCGATCTGGGACTAAACTCCACCTGGGTAAAGGGATTCCTAACCAGGCTATATGCTCATAGACAACAGGAAAGACTTTGTCATAGGTGCCAACTCAAACTAACATCCTACAATCCCTCATTCCCCACATGCCTGTCCCACCCAAGGAAGTGTGCCCCTTCTCTTCTCAACAGTCCTTCGACTGCCCTAATTCCTTTCCAGGATTTAGCAACAGGTCAGACAGGAAGTCTCTGAGCACTGTAGTTGTAGATCAACACCTTCAGGAAATCAATTCCCAACAATTATCTCACCCAGAGAGAAATTTCTCACGGGCCTGACAACCCTCCTCTTCAATATCCCACAGGCCTAACAACCCGCTTCTTTAGTCCATATTCCCAAGATAACCAACTACACGAACAAAAAATGGCTATGGATATGGTTCAAGTACAATGACAGGAAAGTATGGAGGATAGATGACTGCGTGAGTGAAAGATCATGGTATGGCTGAATGGATCACTGAATGATGGATGAATCCTGGGGAGAATGATGGAAAGAATGATGGGAAATGATGGGAAAATGAATTGAGTCCCAACAATATGTATGCATGTCCCCAACTTGTCACTTGTCATACTGGGAGCTACTTTGGCCCACTTGTCCCCAACTTTAGAACTTAGGATAAAATAATTATCCATACTTTATGATTTAAGAAATATTAATATAATATTCCTTTTTGGCTTAAGCTCCCTAGCTTATCCCTTTTCCTTAAATTTTAGCCCTCCCTTTCCCTAACTAGTGGAGTTTAGTACTCACCCATACTCTTTTATCGTGGTTGGTCTGTGTGCAATGATGTATTTTATATTAATTATGAGACATATACAAAAATAGTTGCACTGGCCTTTAACATCTAGGTTGTCCAGTCTAATCAAAACATAATCATCCTAGCTTATAATAACTGGCTCACCAGCCTATAAAACACAACATATACACAAAAGGCTCCCTGGCCTCAAAATCACGCACACTCAGGTTGTTGCACGCAGTATCCAGGATTGTGCACACTTCATCATTTTACTACGCAGTACAAGCACACACTATGCCATGAAATGTGCATACAAAATGATATCAAACAAATCACCAGCTTAAGTACATTTTCATTTATATTACAATTGGGTTCGTCCTAGGGATATTACACTATGTGTTGTGGATATAATTCTATAGATATGTGTACAATATGATGTTGCATACCTGTGCATTAAAGAGTCATTCTGAGACCATGGAGGATTATTATCAATCATGTGAAGACTCAATGTAGAAATTTACTTGAAGGTGCATAATACAAACCATAAATCTATTACTTGGTAATCCTTCCATTTGGTGTTGGAGAATTTTGGAAATTGGTGCTTCCTATGAATGTAATCTTCTGAATATATAAGAAAACATTATGTGGTTTTCTCCCATTTGGGATTCCACATAAAACTATCTTATGGAATTTGTATGATGTGATGGATTTTTGAATGGTACTACTTATGGCTATATGTTTATGATATGTTAAATGCAATCATAAGTGAATGGAATCATTGATAAGTTAATGTTGTGATTAAAAATGGTAAAAGGTGTTGAATATTGATTCACCCCCCCCTCTTAGTATTGTTGAATATTCCAACAATCGGTATCAGAGCAGGTCATTCAGAAAAATTCTAACCACTGGAAGGTATATCTTGGAGTGCACAGATAATGGAATTTCAGTGTTTCATGGTCATAATTATGAAATATGGAGCTCAAGATTAAAAGTATTTTTATAGGAACAGGGGTATGACATTTGGAAATCAGTTGTTACAGGATACACTTCTTCAAAGAAACCTATGAACACTGCAACCAAGAAGGAATTAATAAGGAACAACACAATAGCAATGGATTCCATCCTGGATGCATTATCCGATTCAATAAAAGTTAGAGTGGGACAATCTTCCTCAGCCAAAGAGATTTGGGACAAGATACATAATATCTACTTTAAGGTATCTCCTCTTATCAAAGAGCCAAAAAATGTTTATCAAGATAAAGAAGATGCTAATATAGAACAAGAAGAAATAATCTCATCATGTCAGACAGATTCAAATTCATAAGAATAAGGTGAAGTAGATCTTGAAGTAGAACTAATCAACATATTAACTGAGGTAAAAAGAGAAAGGAAGTAAAACAATTATCTCAAGGAAGAATTGATCAAGCTAAAGGAAAATTATGAAGAAGTCCAAAAAATTATCATAAATCTAAAGGTTCAACTGGAATAATCCAAAGTGATTGAAGAAACTCTGAAAAATTAGTTGAAAGAAAAATAATGTTTGGAAGATGAAATAGTATCACTAAGAAAGGAACCATAGAAGAAAGAAGAGGCTTCAACAAGTCATCTCAAAGAAATATGTTAGCACTGAGTAGATTGTTTTGGCTGAGGAAACAACTTACAAAGGTAACCTACAAACCAACTTTAAGACTAGAAGCTAGCCCTTCCAATATAGAGGGGGCTCTCTCTTGTCACTTAATCTTTGATAGATAATTTTTCTTGATAGAAAAATGGCTAGGGTTTCAAGGTTTGAGTGGATTTGATAAAGTGTTGTTGGAAAGGAGGAGAAGGATGTTTTTTGGGATATGGAGTCAGATATTGAAAAAAAATGAAACTAATGTATTGGTAATAGAACCTCACAGAGGAACATAAGATAAATTTGGTGGATGAAACCTTCAGTTTTTTAATTTAGTTATAGAGGTTGAAAGAGGAACAAAAGCAACAAATAAAAACATCATAGCACCATATAGATGTAGTTAGGAAGAAAAGGACAAAGTTTAAATTCCTTGATATTAGAGAACCCTTTAGATGAATTCTAACTATTAAAAATCAATTCAAACAAAGGAAAAATGAGATGTAAATAGAGACACAAGAGATACGCACAAAAATACAAGAAACACACTATCAACGCATCACCATTAGAATCTCTTTCATGAAGGTTCAAGACTTCTTCATTTCATTCCATTTAGATTCAAATATTTTATAGTGAAATTAAAAATTGTTATAGTTCTGCCAACTCGACCCTTTTACTTCAAAATGATCCAAATATATAAAAACCCACTTTCCATACTAGGATACTAGGGGTCAAATTCCTCTTGACTACAATAGTGGATCTCTTTAAAATAGAACATGACAACTCAAAAATGACTTTACTAAAAATAGTAAGTTTGTTTGACCCTATTTAATGCAAAACAAACATATCTTATACAATCAAATATCCAAGCTAAATTTGACTCTGAAGTGTGGATGAATCACCAGGTTCGTTTGGATATTCCTTCAAGAGAAATATTGTGTTGTCATGTAGCTCTGCCACATTTGTGTAGCATACTAGTGCTAGCACTACGAAAATTCTACCTACAATGTTTGTATAGTGCGTTGGGATTTCTTGAAATTTGTTCAGGTCCAGGTGGCATCCAATCATATAAAACCTTGATTTAACCTCCAATGTGGTATACCCAACCTTTGATTCTATCCTTTTCATTTATACAACATTTGTGTAGTGTTGGTGCGCTACACAAGTGTTGTGTATGCTTTCCTTATCAATCAAAATTTGCAGCTGCTCAAAAAGAGTGATTCATACTATCATAATTGTCTCAATCATAAGCATGGGGGCTTCAATTTTTTTTTATATAGAAATGTGTTCAAACTTATCTAGCTTCTACCTCCCTTAGTCACCTTTTAGTTTGAAAATGTAATAGTGACTTCCTCCAAAAAGAAAAACTGTGTTTTTCATCCTTTCATACTTGTGCTACTTCTGCAAGTAGCTCCAGTATTCTCCTAGCCTCCTCATTCAACTGCATCTTCTACTTTAGATACATGTTTTCCTTCCTCAGTGTTAGGTTTTGTACCTTTAAATTTCCCACCTGCCTGAACATGGTTGCATTTCTCTTCAATTTTGATTGGGCATTAGAAAGGGACGCACATACATTTTCTTTGGCCGATATGCATTCTTTAAAGTGTTTCATGGCTCTGTCATATGATATCCTATTTTCTTCCCTAATATTAATGATTTTATCTTGAGATTCCATCAACTTCTTATTAATCCATCTTATTTTCTTTTCTCCTACTGTGGGTCAAGTAAGAGGTCTCTCACTTGCTGCTTTCTTGCCCTGTATGTCTAGACTATTATTCCAAGCTAAGGATCTTGTTAGAGGTGTTGTGGGCTTGGCTACAACTATGGTATCAGGGTTTTGAAAAATTCCCTTGGATGTTTCACTTTTAGGATTTTTCTTGTCCTGTGGTGTTTGTTCCTCAGAACATCTCTCAGCTAACTTCCTCTTCAACTCTTTGTTTTCTTGATAAAAATGAGAAATCACATGCTAGGCCTCTCTGGGTTGTTGTTGCAATTCCCTAATTTATGATTCTTTATCTCCTTCTTTGGATTGGCCTTCATCCATCCCCTGATATGAAATATCAACATACTTTGTATGTACTACTGGTGTAGGAATATTTCTTATTTTTGACCTTGTGGTTGGCCTTCTAGGTGCCTGGGTATCTTTAGGTTCATCAATGAACAACAATTTTATACCCTTCTTTGGAAATGGATGGCTTGGAGGAGAGCCTTCAACTTCCTTCCCTTTGATTTTCTCTGCAACACTTTCTCCCTTTTTACTTGATCTACTAGGAGGCTCCCTTTCAATAGACAATTGGGTATCTCTTTTGGGATCCAAGGGAATATTAGTTAAGGAAAAGAAATAGTCACATTCCCTATTTAGTTTTCTAAGTTCTTCAACAATTAGTAGCTTGACTAAGGAGAAATGGAACATGCTACTCTTAAGTTGTTCAACTCTAGCTTGGACCATGCCTTCCATATTTCCTAAGTTTCTATACATGCAAAGAGGAAATTTGAGAGGGTTTGTCCCTGTGTAGTGGATGACCCTATCAAACCTACCCTCACAAGTGAAATATCTTTGTATGACCCTCAACAAATTCTCATAGGGATATAACACATATTCCCTAGGAATGGTGGATCTTATCTTCTGATTTATGTATTTAGGCTTAAGGAAATCAATATAAAATGTAGAATCCAAAGGAATACCTTTAAAACATTCCCCCCTAGGATTGGGATCTCTGTAGCAAAAACTATTGACTTCTCTGACACTGGGAATATGACCCCAACAATTTTTTTTTGGACACCATTGTAGTTGAGGGAAAACTCCTTTGTCAGTTATTGGTTATATCCTTGAATTTTCTCACAGAATATAATGCATCTGACCTGATCAAAATAAACTCTGAACACAGGGTCTGAGTTCACCAAGATGAGGCTTTGTGGCTCATACCTCAACACATTCCCTCCTCTGTTATTCTTTTTATCTTGTGTGGTCATGGGTGAATGCATAATTTTTCAATGTGGATGTGATCCTTTGGCAAGGGGAGAGATGCTCAAGACCTAACAGGTAAGCTTGCGCAATAAGATTAACAAGGATAGGGTTTTCTTCAAAATAGCATGAGAGCTTCACTGAGCAATAGGGAAGTGAATTAGCAGGCTATCAATGCATGGATGGTTAAGATTCACATGTGTTTACCACAACTGGGGAGTGGATATGAGGTGAGTAGCAAAGATATAAGAACTAGTATTTGCGTAGCGCGAGAGTTTGCATAGTATATGCGTAGTGCAGAACAAGGTTTGTCTAGCAAAAGTTTGTTGGAGCTTGCCTGATGGGTAAGAAACCAATTTGTAGGACAATAAATCATGAAAAGGGGTGAATGATGATGGATAAAGATATAAGACTTGATATGAATGGGTTTGAGAGGAAAAATGTACCCATTCGAGTTGAAATGACCTCTTGCATCATTTAAGTGACTTGCGCAACACACCCAATTTTGATCTTTCCAAGGTACATATGCCACAAATAGCCATAAAACACCTGTACTAAGAATGTTTATGTGATTATTCCCACAAATGATGTTTTGAAAAGACTTTACCTTTTAAACTTATGACTTATATATGACTTAGACTTAAGACAAGTCCCTTGAAAAAATATTTCATGTTGAAAAACCACCTATGGACCCTCTAAATGACTTCTTCACCTTGATAGTATTTAATGACCTATACAAATCATTGACTCAACTTTGAAATTCCTTGGTCTTCCCAAGACCATGGAATGACTTTTCAAACCTTAGACAAACTCAAAAACTTTACCCTAAAAATATTGATGTTAACATCTGGCTCCAATGGGGATGTTATCCTCCCAGTGAGGTAACAAAGAACAACATACCAAGTGCCTAACCATTGGGATTTATTTGACTCAAAAAATCTAAATTGACAAACAAACTTATTGACAAGACTTTATTCAAACAAATTTGACTAAACTCAACATAAACTTAGGGCCTTCACTTCAAGCTTCAATTTTGTGCTAATTATTGAATTCAAATGCTTCATCTAAAAAATAAAATGGTTATTTACAATGAAATGGAAAGACTGTTTTTTTTTAAGCAAGATAGCGTTTGAGAAACCTGCCATTCATAGGTCCTCCACTAATGAGATATCCATTGAGCTCCTGCAACAAATAATCATTGTTCCCATGGTATGCAACAATCCTGAATGGTCCCAGGCAAATATTATCAAACTTCCCATGCTTCCATTTGTCTTCATTCTTTGCATCCCACTTCATCACCAAATCATCCACCTTGAAATCATCCTCCTTAGTATGCCTTTCAAAGGCTCTTTTCATTTTGTCTTGATGTAGTTGTGAGTTGTTGAAGACTTGTTCTCTCATTTTCTAAACATGGATTATTTTATTTAACCTCCTTTGAGTAGTATTTTGTTCAACTTCTTGTTCTTGTAGCAGTCTCATCACTGGAAGTCCTAATGAGGTAGGAAAAACTGCCTCTGTACCATATACAATCTGAAAGGGCGATGTAGCAATATACCTTTTGGTGGTGATCCTATCATCCCATAGTGTATAGATAAGCTTCTTGTGCCAAGCTTTCTTTTTTTCCTACAGAAGCTTCTTAATAATTATGGTCAAGCTTTTGTTGGATGACTTAGCCAACCATTACCCTATGTGTAATAAGTCGTGGAATGGACAAGAGTTATATTATAGTCACTGGAAAATTTATCCATTCTTTTGGACTTGAATGCTGCTGCATTATCAGTAATGATCTTGATTGGGCAACCAAATCTAGACAAAATATTGCTTTCTAAAAAATGAATGATAACAATATCAATAACTTGCCTTGTGGGATCTTCTTTGATCCATTTGGTGAAGTAGTATGTGGCTGTCAGTATCTAGCTATGTTGAGTTGAGGATGGTGGATGGATCTCTCCTATAAAATCAAGGCCCCATTTCCTAAATGTTTCTTCAACAGAGATAGGTTTTAAAGGTAAGGGCTACAAATTTATTTTTCCATCAAAAATTTGGCATTCATGATAGCTTGAAACTTCCTTGTACACATCAAAAAAACTACTAGGACAATAGAACCCTTCCCTCTCTATTTTATGCATAGTGGTCTTCCAATAATGGTGCCCTCCATAGTCACCTTTGTGAAACTCTTTGATATATTTTTTCACTTCTTCCTCCAACAAGCAATTTAGCAATATCCCACCTGGATCTTTCCAATATAGAGAATGGTCTAGAATGGAAAACTTTGTTGCTTTCAATTTTAAAAATATGTCCTTGGTTTTTCTTAATTCAGGAGGAGCTTGTGAATTTCTTAATACATAAATAATATCAGCATACCATGGAGAATCAAGGAATTTCTGAGATACCAGCGAGACTGTCTCTTCTCCTGAATTTGCTGAAAAAATCAACAATGAAATTAATTCCCAAGACCTCACAATTGGACTGTGCCATCAACTTTGCAATTCCTTGACCTTTAATCAAGTTTTCAGGTTTGATCTCGAGGTCATAATCCAACAAAAAAACTATCCATTTTCCCCTTCTACCTTCAGGATCAGGATGAGTCAAAATGTCTTTCAAATAATTGCTAGGCACATAAGCAATGATATGGGAATGCAAGATATTAATTCTGAATTCTTTTAGGGCCTTCACCAATGCATATGCATGCTTTTCCATGATGTCATACCTCAATGGGGATTGTCTCAAAGTCTTTATATAAAAATCTATGGGCCTTTCAAAACTTTGTTCATCTTTTTGCAACAAGACACTAACAATGGTGTGTTCTGAAGAAAAATAAAACAAGATAAATTCTTATGAAAAAATTGGACTAGCCAACACTGGAGCTTTAATAAGTGCCACTTTAATATCTTCAAAAAAATTCCTAGCTTCAGGAGTCCATTTTATCTCATTTCCTTTCCTGATCATGTTAGTGATATACTTTATGATTTCATCCAAGTTAGGGATAAACCTTCTCATAAATATTTCTCTTCCTAGGAAATATTGTACCTCCTTCTTGCTCCTGGGTGTGCCAATATTAAAAATTACTTCTACTCTTCTGGGGTCTATCTTTATCCATTCCTTTGAAATAATTTGACCAAGCAATTTTCTCTCTTGAATTCCAAAATTGGACTTTTTGGGATTCAATGAGATTCCAAACTTCCTACATTTCTGAAAAACTCTTCTTAGATATTTAAGATGTTCATCATCAGAATCTGAAAATACAGTGATATCATCTAAGTAAATGACAATAAGCTTATTTTTCTCGTCAACAAAGGATATATCCATGGCCCTTTAGAAGGTTTCCATTGCATTCATAATCCCAAAATGCATTTTGGCATACATGAAGGTGCCCCAAGGTGTTGTAAAATTTGACTTCTCTTGATCATCAAGATGTACCATGATTTGGTTGTATCCAGAGAAACCATCAAGCATTGATATTTTATGAGATCCAACCACCTTCTCTACAATGTAATCCATCTTAGGATGTGGATAATTTTCTTTGAGAGACACCCTGTTTAAATTTCGAAAGTCTACACACAACTTGATCTCACCACTTTTCTTCCTGACAGGCACTAGGTTAGCCACCCACTTGGAAAATATTAAGGACACTATAATTTTGGCATCAAACAACTTCCTTACCTCCTTTTCAATCAATGGTAGCAACAAAGGATTAATTCTTCTCAACTTTTTCTTGAAATGTTTGTGATCATCCTTGATTGGAATTACATGTTGAATTACCTTAGTATCATAAACCTTTAAATCCTCGCAGTTCCATGCAAAGACATCATGGAAATATTTCATTAGGATGATATACCTTTGTTTAATTTCTAGATTGAGTGTCTTCAAAAGTTTGATGATCTTGGGATATTTCTGAGTCCCAATGTTGCAATCTTCTATGTCCTCATCATTTGCAGTGATTTTAGAATTTTTGTCTACATCGTTTTTTTAAAAATGCTTTTCCAATGGGACCAAGCCCTTGGGAATGATGTTATTTTTGAGCTGCACTATATCTCTACCAACAATCTTATTTTGAAAAAAATCATCATTTGTGAACCCAACTGCATCTACTTCCTCTTCACAACATCACTCATCATCAATATTTGAATTGGAAAATTCGTCACTCATCTGAAGGAATATTTCTACCTGTTTTCCATCTTCAAATATTTTCCAATATTTAATGTTGTCATGTACTAATCTCCTGTGCTTGACATCAATTTCATACTTTTTGTTAGGATAAATGGGAGTTTTGAAAACAAAGGTTGAAGTAGCTATAAAATCAACAATTAGATTCCCCCCCCTATGAATCATTAATAAATTGTATTATGAAAACTCATCAAGAAGATCAAGTACTATATTCCTATATTCCCTCAATCTAGGATTCTTTGACTAATATATACCCTTTACCTGATTTATGACAAGCTCAGAATTCCCATGTACAATTTTCTTTCAAAGTCTTCAATCCCAAAATGAGTGCCTCATATTCAACCATGTTATTGGTGCAATCAAAAGAAAATTTGCAAGAACAAATTTTTGTACCTGTCTTGGGAGGGATAATCCACACATCGGCTCATGCTCCTTCTTTTCTAGCAGCTCCATCAAATTTCATGTTCCACATCTCATCCTCTTCACTATTTTTTTGATATACAATTTTCTCTGTTTAATGATCATATTTGTCTTTGATGGCCATAATAGTCTTTGGATCCTTCTCTTCAAATATCAAGTCATTATAGAAAATAGAAGAACCAACCTCAGTATCTACAAAGTAAATAAGATGGTTGTTTGGTTGGGTTTTTCTACTCACCATGTACTTGAGAAATACTTCTATGTACAACCTCCTTTCTTGGCCAAAAACAAGGATAGTAGCATATGACATATCCATTTACAAAGTCCCTTTCAAATTTTCATCCCATAATCTAGATAATAGCATGCCAAATTTAGGAGGGATGTTAGCGACAACCACATCCATGATCAATTTTTTTTATGGAATCTGGGACAATGATACAACCATATCTTTGATTAAACACAGACATTTCACCTTCCTTGATTCAAAGGAGAAAAGATCCTTGTAAGGCCTTGTAATATCTAGACCCAGCTCATCCATGACTACCTTGGGCATCATATTATGGGATGCTCCTGAATCTAACATAACATTATGTAAGGTCATGCCATGAATTTTAAGACTAACATAAAAAGGGGGACATCATCAACATCACCACTCTTCTCCACACGTGGGCCAAACAAGATAGTAGGGTGATCATATTGCACATTTAAGGTGTCAAAATATTCTTCCATCCTTAGAATCTTAATCATTTGATTTCTATATTCACCGTTTTTAATCAACTCATTGAATGGAACACAAATTTTGATTTTAGCCATTTCACTTTCAAAATTAAAAGGAGATGGGGATTTTTCTACTTCTTTGATGACTGCTTCCTTTCTTACCTCAAGTATCTTCTTTGGGGATTCTTCTTTGAAATTTCCTTTCTCTATTGCATCCTTTGTTGAATTGTCCTTCTTAACCTGACTTGAAGAAGCTATATTGATATGAAGTTCCCTTGTAGGATTTCCCTTTGGGGGGTTTTCAGGAACCTTTTTTCTTCTGAGGTTGTATTGTTTCTGAAGTTGCATAATAGCATTTTGATATCCCTTCTTAAACTCTTATGTTTCCATTGAAAACATATCATCATTATCCTACATAAAATTATCATTTTCATACATAAATTGATCATGTTCTTCTTTAGTTAAGAACACTTTTGTTTCAACATCATCACAACAATGCATATTGTATTCAATTGTTTGATCAAAATCTTCATTCACGTAGTTTTTTTGTAAAGGAGGTTTTATTTGATGATCACCTTGATTTCTATGATCTCTTTGGTTGATCTGTGGAACTGGAGATCTTCTAAAATTTTGATGTATGGGTTGGAAATCAGTTTGATCTCTGGTGGTAGGATTATTATCCAAGGAAATTCTTTCCATAAATATTTCCATAGTTTTCATCATCAAATCAAAATTTTCATCTGATGACTGGGAAGTTGAGGGTTGTTCCTCTCCTTGGACCTTTTTCATATCTTTGTTAGGATTATGTTTGATCTTCCCTAAGGCCATTGGATTTACCTCCACTTCAATTTCATCACTCATCATGTCATCTAATGTAATGGATTTTCTTTCTCTCAACAACAAGTAAAAATCACTGTCAAAAGAGTCAGCATATCGAAGTTGGGTAGCTCTAGGAGGGGGTTTTACTTCAGTAGGAATTGAATTGTAAACTTTCATAAATCTGGTTGAAAAATCTTGTACTGTTTCATTAGGTGATCTCTTTATGTTATTGTACTAAGTTAGAAATTGAAGAGGATTATTCTTATCACCCCACCTTGCAAGGAAAATTGTTTCAAAGGCTGCAAAATTAAGAATGCTTGTTGCTGGAAGGGATTTGAACCATTTTCTGACTTCACCTGAGAGATTTTGTGAAACAGTACCAATTTTACATATTCATGATCTACCTCCTCTAGGTCGACAAATTCATTGAACCAATCTAAGTGTCTTTGGGACAATACATTCTCCTCAGAATCAATATTCTTTGATTATAATTTTGAGGTAAATCATGCAACTGAGGAGGTAAGACAAGGGGAGAAAATTTGTCTGCCGTGTCTCTAGGAGTATTTTGATTTATCTGAATAGTCCGAATGGGGACAGTCTGAATGTAGACAGTAGGAATCAAATATTTTAATTTCTTCTCATCAAAGATGATTTTATTCAAATTAGATTTTGATCTGGATCCGAACAAGGTTTGTTCAAATTTTAAATCAAAGTCAAGGTCATTAATTCCTTTTACCCCGTCTTTGGGTAAAGACATATTTCTATCCAGGTAAGAAACTAATTCAATTTTCCTTTCTTTTCTTTTATGTAAGAGTTTCTTAGGATTAGACACAGATGCTATAGGTTCTGAATCATGGTTCCTTCTAGTGTAAATTCTCTTGGGAGATAAGATTTATTATTTAAAAATACTTTATCCTACTGATATTATTAAATGAAGTTTCCAGGGTAAATTTAGTTCAGCCAATAAAGGTGTTTGATTCACTGTTACCCTTAGGAATAAAATTTAAATCTTTTATTCATTCTTTCCCAGGGAAAATTTTCAATTTCGTCCTCGGCAACGACACCAAAATGTTAGCACTGAGTAAATTGTTTTGGTTGAGGAAACAACTTACAAAGGTAACCTACAAACCAACTTTAATACTGGAATTTATCCCTTCCAATATAGAGGGGTTGCTCTCTTGTCACTTAATCTTTGATAGATAATTTTTCTTGATAGAACAATGGCTAGGGTTTCAAGGTTTGAGTGGATTTGATAAAGTGTTGTTGGCAAGGAGGAGAAGGATGTTTTTTGGGATATGGAGTCAGATCTTGAAAACAAATGAAACTAATTTATTGGTAATAGAACCTCACAGAGTAACAAAGGCTGAATTTGGTGGATGAAACCTTCAGTTTTTGGATTTACTTATATAGGTTGAAAGAGGAAGAAAGTAACAAATAACAACATAAGAGCACCATATAGATGAATTATGACCTAGTTAGGAAGAAAATGACAAAGTTTAAATTCCTTGATTTTAGAGCACCCTTTAGATGAATTCTATCTCTTAAAAATCTATTCAAACAAAGAAAAAATGAGATGTAAAAAGAGACACAAGAGATATGCACACAAAGACAAGAAACACAATGTCAACTCATCATTGTTAGAATCTCTTTCATGAAGGTTCGTGACTTCTGCATTTCACTCCATTCAGATTCAAATATTTTACAATGAAAGCAAAAAATGATATAGTTCTGCCAACTCACCCATTTTACATCAAAATGATCCAAATATATAAGAGCCTACTTTCCATACTAGGCTACTAGGGGTCAAATTCCTCCTAAATACAATAGTGGATCTGTTTACAATATTAGAGGACAACTTAACAATGAATTTACTAAAAATAGTAAGTCTGTTTGACCCTATTTAATGCAAAACAAGCACATCTTATACAATCAAATGTCCAAGCTAAATTCAATTCTAAAGTGTGGATGAGTCATCAGGTTTGTTTGGAGATGCCTTCGAGAGAAATGGTGTGTTTTCCTGTAGCTCTTTCACCTTTGTTTAGCGTACTGGTTCTGGCACTATGAAAATGCTACCTACATCGTTTGCATAGCAGGTTTGCGTAGTGCATTGGGATTTCTTGAAATTTGTGAAGGTCCAGGTGGAATCCACTGATATAAAACCTTGATTTAATCTCCAATGTGGTATACCCAACCTTTGATGTTTTCCTTTTCATTTATATATGACTACAACATTTGCGTAGTGTTGGTGGGCTACACAAGTGATATGTATGCTTGCCTTATCAGTCAAAATTTGCAGCTGCTCAAAAAGAGTGATTCACATGGTCATAACTATCTAGATCATAAGAACGGGGGCTTCAAAAAGGTGTTTATATAGAAATATGTTCAAACTTAGCTAACTTCTACCTCCCTTAGTCACGTTTTATTTTGAAAATGTAATGGTGACTTCTTCCAAAAAGAAAAACTGTATTTTTCATCCTTTCATACTTGTGTTGCTTCTGGAAGTAGCTCTAGTTTTCTCCTGGACTCCTCATTCAACCATTTCTTCTTCTTTAGATACCTGTTTTCCTTCCTCAGTGTTAGGTTCTGTACTTTTAAATTTCCCACTTGCCTGAACAGGGCTGTATTTCTCTTCAATTTTGACCAGGCATTGGAAAGGGACACACCTGCATTTTCTCTGGCAGGTATTCATTCTTTAAAGTGTTTCATGGATCTCTCATATGATATCCTATTTTCTTCCTTGAGATTAATGATTTGATATTGAGCTTCCCTCAACTACTTATTAATCCATCTTATGTTCTTTTCGCCTTCTGTGGGTGAAGTAGGAGGTCTCACACTTGTTTCTTTATTTCCCTATATGTCTGGACTATTCTTCATGGATAAGAATCTTGTTAGAGGTGTTGTGGGCTTGGCTACAAATGTGGTCTCAAGGTTTTTCAAAATTCCCTTGGATGTTTCAATTTTAGGATCTGTCTTAACCTATGGTGTTTTTTCCTCAAAACCTCCTCTCATCTAGATTCCTCTTCATCTCTTTGTTTTCTTGATAAAAATGAGAAATCACATGTTGAGCCTCTCTGAGTTGTTGTTGCAATTCCCTAATTTCCGAGTTTTTATCTCCTGCTTTGGATTGGACTTTGTCCATCCCCTGATTTGGAATCTCAACATACTCTTCTTGGATTGTCGGTGTAGGAATATTTCTAATTGTTGACCTTGTGGTTGTGATAGAGGGGAATACCCTCCTATGGATACACCAGGGTTTACAATGTAGGAAGATCAATAACCGTTTAAAAGTCTCCTACTTCTTTAACTACCCAAAAAATATCCCGGACTCATACATGAAACAAAAAGTGATAAGGATCATGTAACTGTACCTTTTATTATGCATCTGATGACAATCCTCTCATACTTGATAGCTCTGCTGACTAGAAGTCTCCTCCCAAGGCTAACCTACATTCACAAAAAGATAAAAAAGAAACTACAAACATGCATTTCATATATAAATCATGGGTTAGATGTTAGAATAAAACATAAATCAAATGCCAACATTCAACACATCATATTTTGGGACAAGAAAAGTACTTCATTTATTGATAATACAATGATCACTTACAACAAGGTCGGCTACTGCTCCACGAACTTGGTCCGGGCTCCTCTTCACCAAGATCCAAGTGCGCCTCCACACATCTTTCTCCTCTCAACCTCTCTCTAGGGAAATGGAATGGGTTTATGATGGAGGAAGAAGGGGAAAATGGCGAATTTTGAGGCAATTCTCACAAGATGGCTACAATTTCTTGGGGCAAGGAGGGGATGTGAAATGGGTAGAGTTTCACTGTTATTATGTCTAGATGTGGAATGAGACACCAAAATATCCTTTTATATGAAAAAAGGATGATTATTTGGTTGGGTGACGGGCTATAAGTGGTGGATCAGTTGGGAAACTACCCAATAGCCCGTAATCTCAACAAATCCCTTGAAACTTTTTATTTTTTGCAACTTTTGCTAGTATACATGGGTTGTAGTGGTGCATCTAGCGTACGCACGTGGTCTATAGTGGTGCAACAAGCATACATACATGGGTAGTAATGGTTCATGGCATGTACATCTTCAAAAATATGGTTTTTAAGAAGAGCAACTCAGTGATGGCTTGGAAAAAATAGCAAGTAAGAGGGCCAGATACCAGGTATGAATGTGTATAGAAATTTAGGTTTATAATAGGTTGGCCTTCTAGGTGTTTGGGTCTCTTTTGGTTCATCAGTGAAATTTTTTTTTCTACCCTTCTTTGGAAATGACTGGCTTGGAGGAGAGCCTTCAACTTCCTTCCCTTTGATTTTATCTGTAACACTTTCTCCCTTTTTACCTGAGCTGCTAGGAGACATCCTTTCAACAGACAATGGGGTATCTCTTTTGGGCTTCAGGGGAATATTATCTGAGGACAATAAAGAATCCCATTCCCTATTTAGTTTTCTGAGTTCTTCAATAATTAGTAGCTTTACTAAGGAGAAATGGAACAGGTTGCTCGTAAGTTGGTCAGCTCTAGCTTGGACCCTGTTTTCCATCTTTCCTAAGATTTTATATAGGTAACAAGGCAAGTTGAGAGGGTTTTTTCCTGTGAAGTGCATGAGGAGTCTCACATGGTACTATTACACCCTATCAAACCTACCCTCACAAGTTAAATATATTTGTATGACCCTCAACAAATTCTCTTAGGGATCTAACACATATTCCCTAGGAATGTTGGCTACTATATTATGATTTTTGTATTTAGGCTTAAGGAAATAAATATAAAATGCAGAATCCAAAGGCATACCTTTAAACCATTTTTCCCTTAGGATTGGGATCTCTGTAGCAGCAACTATTGACTTCTCTGACTCTAGGAAGATGACCCCAATAATTGTTGTCTGTACACCATTGTAGTTAAAGGAAAACTCCTTTATCAATTGTTGGTTATATCCTTGAATTTTCTCACAGAATATAATGCATATGGCCTACTCAAAATAAAATCTGAACATAGGGTCTGAGTTCACCAAGTTGAGGCTCTGTCGCTCATACCTCAACACATTCCCTCCTATGTGCTACTTTTTCTCTTGTGATGTCATGATTGAATGAATAACTTTTTAGGGTGGATGTGATATTGTGGCAGGGGGAGAGATGTTCAACACCTAATGGGTAAGCTTGTGAAATAGGCTTAACAAGGCTAGGGTGTTTTTCATAATAGCATGAGAGCTTCATCGAGTGATAGGGAAGTGAATTAGTAGGCTATCAACGCAGGGATTGTTACGTTTCACATGTGTTTACCATAACTGGTGACTGGATATGAGGTGAGGATCAAATATATAAGCACTTGGATTTGTGTAGCGAGGGGTTTGCGTACCGTGTGATTTTGTAAATCATATGCGTAGCAGAGAATAGGGTTTTTGTATAAGAAGTTTGTTGGATCTTTCCTGAGAGTTAAGAAACCAGTTCATAGGCCAAGAACTCATGCAAAGGGGTGAAGGATGATGGATAAAGATATAAGACTTGATGTGAAGGGGTTTGAGAGGGAAAAGGTACCCATTTGAGTTGAAAATACCTCTTGCATCATTTAAGTGACTTTCACAACACACTTGTGAAACACGCCCAATTTTGATCTTTCCAAGGTACATATGCCACAAATAGCCATCAAACACATGTACGAACAATTTTTATGTGATTATGCTAAAAAATGATGCTTTGACAAGACTTTACCTTTTAAACTTATGACTTGGATATGACTTAGACTTAAGACAAGTCCCTTGCAAAAATATTTGTTGGCCCTTGACCAGGTTTTGTGGAAACAATGGTCATGTTTTACCAATTTTGGGACTTCGACAGGCTAGTTGAAGATGAAGCGCCAGTAGAAGCAGAGATCACGGGATATCTCCCCCTTTTGTGGACTTTTTGGGTTTAGGGTTTATGTAACAGGTATGGGATGTCGACCCATGGTTTTACCCATGTTTCCATGTTTAGGCCCCATTTGTAGCGGAGTTGGCTTTGTGACTCTTTGCATTGAAAGAAGATAATAAAGAAGAAGAAGAGTTGGTGGACGTAGCCCCACATTGGGGGTGAACCACATATATCCTGTGTTATGGTTGCTTTGTGTGATTGATGTGATTTATGCTTAGTGTTGTCATATTTATGTATGTTATATGCATCTGATATAGTAGATTAGTGTTTAGTAATGTGAATGAATGCTAGATTTGCTCGGTTTCTATGTGCTAAGTTCTTGGGTCTGTTAGATATTGTTGAATACTGCATTGTTCTATAATTAGGGTTTTACTTGTGATGTGAATAAGGGTTAAATTATAATGAATGTTAACTGCTAAGTGCTCTATTAAGTATTGTAATCATAGATATGTATCCCAACTAGGTTGCAGACACTTGAGTCTTGCAACCCCCCCTGCCTCTACCTTAGGTGAAACTTCATCTACTTCGCAGGTGTTGCCGAAAGGGCTGGTAGTTAGGGTTTCGTTGGTGCATTTTTGTAGTGTTGAACCCTGGGTCTTCCCCTGTGCCAACAAATGGTTCCATTTCTGGGACTTGAAAATGTGATTATTGGGAACTGAAGAAAAGAGAAAGCTTTGTGAGTAGATCTGTTGTTGTAGTGCGCATTACTCTACTTGACTTGTGAAGCTCTGTGCTAAGAAAAGAAGTTTGATCTAAAGAAAAGAGGTAAGATCTTAAATATTTGTGCTCTGATAAAGGTAAGATAAGTGGAAATGTTTTCTTTGAAAGAATGGATCTAGGTATGTTTAATAGATTTGGTCCTAGTATGAAAACTAGGGCATAGCTCGAAGAAAGAATATATGATATGAATAGATCTGATAGAAATAGTGAAAGATATGTTATTCCTATGCATAAAAATAATTGTTGGACTAACAAGTGGATGCAGGATCCTAGATTTTTTTTTTTACAGGTCCATCACTGTGATCCCAGTGCGCAGTACAAGAAAGGTTGGGGATCGTTCAAGAGAAAGAGAGTGTTGACTCTTTGTTATAGTTTTAGAATACCGAAACATCTTTCTAAGGAATTCCCTGGTAGAGGTCCTATTTGTCTTTGTTGTAAACCCGTGGGGCATGATGTTTTGGATTTCCCTAGAATGATTTCTAAAGTTGAAAAGATGAATATGATACAAGAAAACCCTGAGGAATTCCAAGAGACTAAGAATATGCTAAAGAACTAGAAAGAATCAGAGGCTATATTATTGCAGATGAAAGAAACATTGAATGATCACATAGACATCAATTTATCAGAGATCTTAAATGAGAAAGAGTGCATAGAAACAAGAATAGGAGACTTCGACATAGACGGTGTATTGGATGCAAAAACACAGGTGAACATTATGACATAAAGTACTTGGGAAATCTTAGGAAAGCCTGTTATGGTTCCTTCACTGGGAGGAATAGGATTGTTTAAAGGAAAGCTAATAACCCTATGTGGAAGACTTTCCCATGTACCTATGATTTCTCATGGAACATCGACAGAAGAAGAATTCAAGGTCATTAAGTTTGTTGAGAACAACGCTCCCTTTGCACTTTTTTTAGGAAAGACTTGGATCGAGAGACATCATATCCGAAGGAGAGAAGAAGAGGAAGCTATAGAACAAAAAAATAAAGAATTAAGGGATTTCATGGCTAGGATAATAACACACTTAATAGAAGAAAAAGAGGACAAGTCGAAGAAACCAAGGGCCAAAGACTTAGTTGTCAAAGTTGAAAGAATGCAAGCAGACTTAGAGAACTTATCCATACAGGAGAGTAGAGAATCTACTCTAGAAACAGTAAGAGAGGAAGTATTACCCTTGAATCCTATGAAATACCCTCAATAGTGTGAAGTTACTATGCCAAGAGGAGATAAGAACAAGAATGGAAAGAGGAATCCAGAGACGCAGATCACAGGAAAGAAAGCTAGAAAGCTCAGTAAGAAGAAAGAAAAGCTAGAAAAATTGCAAGAGGTTCCAGAGAGGACTTTGAAGAAGAAAGGCTTGCAGAATTTGAACCTCACCGAAATAGCAGAACAACACAGATTGGAACTTCACCATGGCAAAGAGATATGACCGTTGGAGGCATCTCGACCATTAGAAGGATGCTCCAGAACAACTAGAAACATAATTATTGCCAGAACGTTCTCCATTGGACCATTGGGACCGCACCATAACAGATGGAATTGAATTGATTGAGGTGTTCCTACTCGTTGGAAGAATCTGTTATGATGTTATCTATTTAACCCGTCAAATGTCTTACCATGGACACATTTTCCAATTCTGATTATTTAAGCCCACATAGATCTGACTATTACATCGTTGTGCTTATTGAGACCTCGCCATCCGTTCTACTACCTTGATTATTTGTTCACCAACTTGAGATATCAGATCTCGAGCGTGTATTTCCGGTGACTTTAACGTAGTAGAGAAATCCATTGAAGAGATTCTCATAGACCTCATGGCTGAGAAGTTGATGTCTGTAGGAGCACAAGATTCATCGATAAGAGGAATGAAAGCATCCCCATTGATTGCATGTCGATCTGGGCCCTCTTGAACTGTGACAGAGAAACAAACCAAGCATCGTAATGACTTGGCGAATTCCAAACTCATCCCATCAATCCTACTCGACTACATCCCACCTCTCACTAGCACGATGAGTCGTGATAGCGTCCCGAGGGACTTAGACTACACATTGATCATTGTGTACCTCTCGAAGGGGATACACATAGTTGGACTACAGTTAGGACAGATTATGATGCTAAAGATCAGTGACTTAAACTTAGGAGACCACGAAAACTATGGAATGCTCGCACCACATAAGTATTTGACCAAGACAATGGGGAAGAAGTCGAAGTTAATACCCCAACCATGGACCATGGACATCGCAAGATCAACCATCCTCAATGTAATTAAGTTACCACACTTTGGAAGACATCAGGAGGTTAACGTGTGTGTTAAAATTCTGTTGTCGTGTTTCCATGGTGGTTACCTATGGTTAGACAGGAACATCATAGTAGATCTGGTGCTGATCCACCAGATTACCGTATTGAGCATGCAAGGACCATACCCACAGTACTTTTACCCAGGGAAGGCTTTGGATCGCGCCCTGGCACAGACAATAAAAGACACCTATGGCAATGTGGAGAAGGGGAAGCAGGGATATAAGGTAACCTCCATCCAGAATGGTGCAGTGCACCTATATTTCTAGTTGATCATTGGTAAGATTGTTAGGAAGAATAGGCCAATGCAAGTCATGGGGTTTATCATCGACCTCGCAGGAAAATGCGTTGAAGGGCTGCAAATGAACTGGGCAAGCTACCTCGTCAACCAGTTAGAGAAACACTATCACAAAGCTTAAAATCAGGGCTATGAGTTTCATTTCAGTTGGTTTTTTATCCTCATTTTCTTCATTGCTTGGGAGATGTCGGAAGGAGTGACCTTCCATGAAATTGAGTCGTCTGAACCACTAGCTGCGAAGTTCACTACGTTATGGTATTCGAGTGACATGGAGAAAAAATGGCAGTCAAATGTGGTGTTCCACACCTATTACTTGCAGCTAAAGAGGGCCATTGAATCCTTCCCTCACATGACGCTGAATACACTACATCAGTTCAAGAAGATCGTGAAGTTCCATGCAGACAGGCACTTCATCTATATCATTGTGTGTGGAGATGAACACAAAGAAGAGCTTCAGTCCTATTACAAACTCACCAAAGAATATATGGAGGAAATAACAAAGGAATGGCCTGCAAAATTCCTCATACCAATCAAACAGACAGAACTCTCTGACCCCAACCTCACTGGAAGCCCTATGGTCACTCGCGAAGAATATGATGCACCCAGTAGCAGCAAGAAGAAAAAAAAGGAACGGGTACATGAATTGAGTAGAACATCAAAGGAAACTACACCAACTTCACCTCAAGGGGGAGGAGGTGACGAAGTAGACAAATAAGGGGATGAAAGGGGAGAAGACAAGAAGAAGCAGGGCGAAGAAACACTGCCTAAAGATCCCTTGATAGAGACAGAAACATCCAAGAAAAGAAAGGGTTCCCCGACGAAACCTTCATCTTGGAAGAAGTGAAAAGCCAATAAACCTCCATTCCACATTGTGCTCACGGTGGATGAAATTGACCTCATCATCACCTATGTATCATATACCTTAGAGGACATTTTGCAGCGAAGGAAAGCCAAACATGAGACAATGTTTGACATGATTGAGGTGGAGCTCAAAGGGGTACAACAGGCTCTTTATTTGAACTGCGTAGTGCCTATTGCACCGTTGTCAGCAGGGGACATAGAAGTAGGAGATGAGCCTTCCCAACTACACAGACTAGAAGACCCGACAGAGGCTTGCCTTCGTCGTTTCTAGGAGGAAAAAGAACAAGCCACAGAGGCCCTGAAGCAAGCAAAGGAGGAATCCATAGAGCAACGTCGGGTTGTGCAACAAGAGAAAGATGACCTCTGGGAGAAGTTTGCAGAGGATAGAGTGCATATCTAGAAGGAGAAAGAACAATTGCTCATGAAACAGATGGGAGTTAAAGAAGAAGTCACCAGAGCACTTCAGTCTATGACGGGTCTAGCCCATATGGAAGAACAGACTACTGAGAGCTAGGTGGGGAAGCTCGCTAAATCCATTCAATATCTCCAAGCACAAATATCAGAACTGGAACTACAAACAGTGTCAAGAAATCCACAGGGAGTGCGAGATTAGAGAGAGTAAACTGCTAGGAGTTTTGTTGAAAGAATCAAGGCATTGGCCTTGGAATGCAAGAAAATCAACAGTTGAAGTGCGCAAACCTACGAGTGCCTTGCAGAAGACCCTGAACTAAGGATATTGGAGTCACAGCTCTAGGAGGCAAAGAAACAGGCAACAACAGTGAAATCATAGTTGAGTCTATTGTCACCAGTCAAGAGGATTAAAAGGTCACAGGAACAACGCAGGGTTCAACAACAGGTCCATGCCATCTAGAGTAAAGTCATGGAAGTGACCCATAGGATCCATCCAGTGCATGATGAATCTTGCACACTTTTTGAGGAGTTTTAAGGACAAGGTGCACAGCTAGAACAAGTAGTCATCATGGTAGAACAACGCTTGGAAGGACTGGTGAATGAGAAAGTTATTCAAGAGTTCACTGATCAGGAGGCTCTAGCAAAGAAACAGGTTGAGACAACTCGCGCTAAGATCGAGGCCTTCGAGTCAGAGTTACCCAGATCAGAGTGACTCGGGATGAGTCACAAGTGAGTGTTGGGGGCCTATTGACCCTTGACCAGGCTTTGTGGAAACACTGGTCATATTTGACCAATTTTGGGACTTTGACAGGTTGGTCAAAGATGGAGCGCGAGGTGAAATGGAGATCATGGGATATCACCCTCTTTTGTGGAATTTTTGGGTTTAGGGTTTATATAATGGGTATGGGATGTTGGCCCATGGGTATACCCATGTTTAGGCCCCATTTTTAATGTATAAATAGATATCTAGGCGATGTAAGAAACATACTAGATCTAAGAGGTATGCGGTGCTAAGTGTTGTATTGTGCTAAGTGCAAGTGATGTAAGCGGTTGGATCTATGTGATTAAGTTAGCTCTGTGCATATTGTGTATTGAGAAATTGTAGGGCTAAGTGCAAGTGATTGGAAGAAAGAATTAGTGGAGAAACCTAGTAGAATCATCTTAGTGCAAAGCTAGAGGCTTTGTGCATACTATGTGTTAAGACTTGCAGAGCTAAGTGCACGTGATTTTAAGAATACTGTGTGCAGATTGTGTAAGAAGGATTTGTGTTGTGACCTAACTCGGGGAAGGAGGATCTGGCAAGGTGTTCTTAGATCTCCTATCCTATATGGAGTTGTCTTTGTGGCTTTGTTCATTGAAAGAAGATAATAAAGAAGAAGAAAAGTTGGTGGACGTAGCCCCACGCTGGGGGTGAACCATGTATATCCCGTGTTATGGTTTATTTGTGTGAATGATGTCATTTATGCTTAGTGATTTCATCTTTATGTATGTTATATGCATATGATATGGTATATTAGTGTTTAGTAATGTGAATGAATGCTATATCTTCTTGGTTTCTATGTGCTAAGTGCTTGGGTGTGTTAGATCTTGTTGAATACTGCGTTTTTCTGTAATTAGTGTTTTATTTGCAATGTGAATAAGGGTTAAATGCTAATGAATGTTACATGCTAAGTTATATTTTAAGTATTGTAATCATAGATCTATGTCCCAACTAGGTTGCAGACACTTAATTCCTGCAACCCCCCCTGCCTCTACCTCGAGTGAGATTTCATTTGCTTCGTAGGTGTTGTCGAAAGGGCTGGTAGTTAGGTTTTTGTTGGTGCGTTGTTGTAGCATTGAACCCTAGGTATTCCCCCATGCCAACAATATTTCATGATGACAAACCACCTATGGACCCTCTAAATTACTTCTTCATCTTGATAGTGTTTAATGACCTATACAAACCATTGAATCAACTTTGGAATTACCTAGTCTTCCTAAGACCATGGAATGACTTTTCAAACCTTAGAAAAACTCAAAAATTTACCCTAAAAATACTAATGTTAAAAAAATATTTGTGGACTTAAAAAATCTTGGAGGAGAATTCAGTCAACAAAAAAGAAGAGTTGAAGAAGAAATCATCTCTTTGAAAATCCAACTTGAAGAAGCAAAGAGAACGAAAGAATCAGTGAATATACAAATGATTAAGAACGAATAATATTGTGAGAAGATTGAAGAATAAGTCGTCTCATTGAGGGTTGAATTTGACAGGATTGACAAGAACTTGAAGAGCTCTCAAGTACTAGAATACATCCTTAGCTTTCAAAAGTCACCATTCGATAAAAAAGGATTTGGATATATTGGTGAGCCCTCATGCAAAGAAGATGGAAATTCCAATCACAATAATGAAAGAGGAAGCTTCACACCACCAATAAAGAAAGCGCAAGAGAAATTTTATAGGTTGCTGGAAAGGAAGAATGAAGAGAAGAATGAGAGCTATGCAAAATTCATTAGAGGCCCTATCAAGAAGGAAGAATGAAATCCCTCAAAGGAGAACATTCTAGAAATGGAGAAGACTCAAGAAAAAGATTACAGAAGAGATGGATATCCAATAAGACCTTCTACTTCCCTAAATAAAATAATCTTCAATCATTGTGAAGGAAGCAATAGAAGATAAGATCGTGATCAGCTAAGGAATGAATTCATAAGGAATACATCACGAAGAATAACATTTACTTCCATGTATCAAAGTTTGTTTTCTAGTTATTGTTTTACTTGTAACAAATTTGGACATAAAGATATAGATTACATATCTTATGGAAGAAATGTTCAAGAAATAAATGTTTATGTGGCTGCATACAATATTGAATATTACAAATGCCAAAAATATGGATACATGGATCGTGATTGTAGAAGTATGGTGGATACTTCCATGAAATAAAACACTAATATCAAGTACAATAACATTTTGAGAAGAAAAGAAAACCATGAAGAAAAGGTGAATGAAAAAATCCCAGAGATTATGCTCATAAGATTTCCAGATTTCTAAGATCATGATGAATCTACAAGCACAAAGGAAGATGTCAAAATCCAGAATGATGATCCCGAAGAATATGACAGAACTCATGAAGAATTGAAGTCAAACATGAATTATTTTAATATACGTCAGTGATTACAATAAAATTAAGCACCAATGGACAATGAGAATTGAAAGAAAAAAAAAAGCATATACAAGCCCTACACTAATCTACACAACATCTTGCAAAAGCATATACTGGGAGAGAAATTTTCAGACGAAGTTTCCCTTAATGTCAAAGAGGGAGAGAAAAATTATAGTGTATGAAGAGAGGGGGAGAAATGGTCATAGGGGGAGCATGATTTTTTCCATCAATTCCAAAGGGGGATATTGTTGGAAAGTTGGTTTTCACTGATTTCAACCCTATAAGAAGTCTAGAATCCCTAGAATCCCCTAGAAGTAGTGGGTGATATCAACCCTAGAAGAAGTCTAGAAGCCTCTAGAAGTGATGGGTGTATTTGAAAAGATCTCCAAATTGGTCCCCTTATGGCGTAGATTTAAGCATGGACCTCATGGGAAGACACTTTGAAGAAGTCAACAAAAATCCCCAGAGGTGTGGTCATGAATCCAAACTTTCTTTGATGAAAAATAATATGAAGGATATTGCAAATGCCTGCAAAAATCTCATAAATGGATAGTCTTCGTCATGCATTTTCCAATAGTAGGTGGTATGCCACATGGTTCTTCGCGGTTGAGAAGTTATTCCCTCTTAAATTTGAAGCCCTGAAGTATGGTAAAGAATCCCTATATCTAAGGATGAGCAGTTACAAGTCGACCCCAAAATTAATAAAGGAGAAAGTTTTTTGCAAACAAGAAGTTACATGTCGACCCTAAAGTAAAATAAATGATTTATTTGGAAAAGTATAAATACACATCAACAACCTTTCATTTGTTCATCCATGCAAGTGTGTTTTTGTGGTATGGAAATAGCAGTGGGTCTCCACTTGTGCTAGGAGGATTCATGATATCAACAAAGAAAACCTGGCCTAGGAGAAAATAGGTTGAGGAGAGAAAGGATTTTTCTGAGGTTATCAACGGGTTACACTGGAGAAAGGCACAAATTTCTGAGGTTATTCATGGGTTGCAGTATAGAAGGGCACAGATGTACATGGGTCACAATGAGGAAAAGTGCAAATTCCTATGGGTTTACAGTAGATGAATCACGGATTTATTTCTCGATGAAGTTGAAAAGGTTAATGAATATTCTATCTTGTTGATGTTGAAGTTGAAGAAGGTTTGTTGGCATGTGATCTTATGCACACGGTTTCTCACATGATAAAATGTATGTTCTTCTATATGTATTGAAGTTTTTGTATTGATGTTATAGAATATTCCTTGAGGCATATATTGGAGGGTCTTTGGAACATGGATAAAGACATATGTTGGTTTTATTTTGGACATCTTGGCTTATTCTTGATGCACATCTTATATATTTTGTTACATGCTTGAGAAATATTTTGGTACATGCTTAGTACATGATTTGAGGCATATCTTTTGGTACATTGTTGAGGCATGTCATGAATGATATGGAATATGTTTGAAGCACATATTTTGGTACATGGTTGAGGCATATCATGAATGATATGGAATATTGTTTAGGCATATCCTTGGTACATGGTTTATGGAGGTTATAGCACATGCTTGATTTATATCTTGGCACATGGTTTGGATGCTTATATTGATGAGGTTTGGAATATGTTTTGAGAGATGTTCTTGGTGATCTTGGAATATGATATATGTGAATGCATATGGTTTGATGATGATTATGTATATGTAATGATAGTTACAAGTTGATTATCAATGATAGTGATAGGTTGATTAATAGTTTCAGTGACAGGTTGAGTCTACATTTATATTTCAGGGAGGTGGTAAGGGGCAAGGAAAGGGGGTTGGAGCCTCCTTCCGGTTGGAGTAGGAGACTATGGGGAGTCGTATATTCCTTTAGGTTGGAGCCTATAAATCAGGGGGTTGGAGCCTCCTTATAGTTGGTGTTGGAGAATACAGAGAGGCATATATTCCTTTATGTTGGAGCCTGTAAATTAGAGGGTTGGAGCCTCCTTCCAATTGGAGCTGGAAAATATAGGGAGTTGTATCTTCCTTTAGGTTGGATCCTGTAAAAAGGGGGTTGGTGCCTCCTTCTAGTTGGTGCTCGAGAATTTTGGAATTTGGTGCTTCCTATGAATGTAATGTTCTAAAGATATAAGAAAACATTCATTGGTTTTCTTCCATTTGGGTTTTCCACGTAAACAGATCTTGTGGAATGTGTATGATGTGATGGATTGATGAATGATACTACTTATGGCTATATGTTTATTATATGTTAAATGCAATCATAAGTGAATGGAATCATTGATAAGTTACTTTTTTGATTAAAAATGGTAAAAAGTGCTCAGTATTGATTCAACCCCCCCCCCTCTTAGTGTTGGTGAATATTCCAATATTCATGAATTTTTTATATTAGAATATAAAGAGTGGAAAAAAATATTTTATATGAATGTGTGATTGTTTTGATTTCCACACATACATAAATTAAGTAGATTTTATAAGTTACTTCTTTCTTTCCATCATTTAGGAATCATATATAAAGAAAATATCTATATCCTACACATATAGCGTATGCCTTTTCATAAGTTTATAGATCCGTGGTTTGACATATTAAGTTTACAATTAGATTATAATCCTTTATATTATAGCAAGGAGTTTAATTCACTTGTCGGTGTGGTTAGGAAGGGTTTGTTTCTTAAATATTTGAAATTTCTCCCTTTTTCATACCATTCATCTAGGATATCATAACAATTATGCTGATGGATGAAATTTTTCAAAACACCATCAGTGAAGTTAATTTAAACTTTGGATAGTTTATAATAGTTTTCAAGATATGCTTGGGTGAATGATCCTATGCATATTCCTTGATCAATAATAATTATTCTTGTGTTGAACTATGTATATTGAATTAAGTATCCAGTCATTTTTGCACAAGGCATCACTAGAGATCTAGCTTTTGCAAAGTGTATAAGGAATTTAGTTAGATTATGTTCTATCGATGTCTCTTCTTCTTTACCTTAATCTAATTCTTCATCATTCTCAATCCCTTCTCCATTTTCAATTAATAGAAATTATTCATTATATTTGTGGGATCCACTAAACCTAGTAGTATATGTAGTGTCCACAAGAATGAACAATTTTGTATCTATGGTAGCTCAAGCTTTCATCGTTGGTTGTTTTCCTTTAGATAACCTATTCCTTCATAAAGAATCAACAATGGAGGGTTCATGTTCATTAGATATCATTTATTCCCTTACAATATTCATTTGATATGTCAATTGGTCTATATTTAATCCTCTTGTTACCTTCTATTTTTCAATAGCCTTATGCAAATATCTATAGGTAAGCATAATACAAAGAAACAAATGTAGAGTTTATCTAAAAAATCACACAAAATGAATTCCTAGGTGGTGAAATTCTTGAATTTAACTGGATGTTTTGAGAGTTATGAAGGAATTAAGATCATTTATTTTATGCACAAATCATTTGAACTAATGCGTTTTGCATGTAATTTTAAAATTTTAAACCTAAAGACCAAGAATATGATGCATTTATTTCCAAATTTCAAAGGTGGATAAATTCAAGTTGTAGTAATGTCAAATTAGGTTGAGATATGAAATGTATTAAAAGGGATGTTAATTTGAAATGTATACATTAAATATCAAATTCAAATATTAAATAGAGGCATGTGAATTATTGACATTGGATGAACCATGTTCTACAGATTGGGCCCATTTGAAAATCAGGAGCCTGTGAAAATACCATTAGGTGAGGTTAGGACATATTTTAGAAATAGGGGTTGATTAGAAAATCACTGAGAGGTGACTTGACTTGGCCATAGGGTGGATTGAGAAATCAATGTCCCATGACATGGAATTATAAAACAGGAGGAATGATTTGGAAATAAAGACCTTCCCACACCAAGTTAGTGTTAGTAGGTTATGATTTTTTATGATTGACATGATCACCAAATAATGTTTGAAGAGATAATAAATAATGAAAGAACAATGAACAAGTTGGAAATCCAACAATGTCATTGGGGTCTGATTTAGATATCAAATACATTTTAGAATTAGATAAAACTAGTGATAACTCAATGATAATAAAACCTGATTTTGAGATTGAGTCAAATAAGGAATCAAGATAGAGAAGATCTTGACTTGTTCAATAGCTTGAAAAATACAAAAAAATTGAAGAGTGGGAAGAGACTGATTACGATATTGATACCAATTTCAAAATCAGGACCCACCCGCACCAAAGTTGATGAGAGCATGGCTTGATTTGGAAATTGATCGAATTCCCAAATTAGGGGCCAAATATAGGCCCTATTTGAGGATTGAGCCTAATATAGGTATTTGGAATGGAAGAGATTGAAGCATAGAAGGATTAAACCAAACTTTTTCTGAATGGTAAATCTCAAGAAAAGACAAAAAATAAAACTTTCCAAATGAAACATGAAAACTGTTGGACAATTAGTTTGGACAGTTGGTTGTCATTGATGTCAACCCTTATAGATTTATTTCAACCATTCCATCAATGCCAAAGTGGGAGATTGTTGGAAAACTAGTTTGTACAGTTGGTTGTCATTGATATCAACCCTTAGATATTGATGTGAACCCTTGGATATGTCTAGATATGTTGGACATATGATTGAAATTTCTTTGATCGAGATCGATGGTGAGTTATTTGGGTACGTTTGATGTAGTTTACATGTATCCCCGGAGGTGTGGTTATGGAAATCGAATTTGATTGAGATTTTGGTCATGAAGGACAGTGTAATTGCAGGAAATACACTCAAATATGGATAATACATGTCGTTCTATTTCTGGTGATATGTGGAATTCCACATGGTTCCTCACAGTTAGGGTGATATGGCATTGTGAAGTTGGAAGCCTCAAGGAAGGGTTAAGAAGCCCTAGTTGGTTACAAGTCAATTAGTCAAAGGGGTAAAGTTGTTGTAACAAGAAAAACCTAGAAACCCCAAAGTAAGGAAGGGAGTTACCTAGCTTTGGTATAAATACACCTCAAGGAATAATTCATTTGAACACTTTCACACACTTATTCATTGATAATATATGTTATGATCTAGTGAAATTGTCATGGTCTAGTGAATTGTTATGGTCTAGTTTTGGTATTTTGGTGACTACGATGGGAAGTTTGAGGAAACAAAGAAAGTGTGAGAAAAGAGAAAGAATTTTAGAGCTGTAGAAGGAAAGGGTTTTTGAAAAAACATAATTATTGAGATCCTCATGGGTTGCAATATATATGTCAAGCGAGGCATCCTCATGGGTCATCTAGTGTTTTTCTAGCGAGGAACTTGTAGATTTTGGAAAATGTTAGTACTGGGTTGTTGATTGGCTATGGAAGAAGCTATATGTCAGATTATAGAGTAAAAAGTCAGCTATAGGATTAGAGGTAAGGGTTAAGGTTTATCATTATGGTGTTATGTTACATGCATGATGATGATATTATATCTTATGGTACATGCATGGTGATGATAACATGTGATTTTTTGCATCTTGGTAATGTGATGGTACATTGATTAGAGGCATTACTACTTGGTTTGATTTCTAGTTTAGTTACATTTTATGGTACTTACTTGAGGCTTGGTATATTGTATCTTGGTGATGTTGAGGAGAATGCTTGAGGCATGTATTTGAGGACCTTGGTATATGACTTGAGGCACATCATTGGATGTATGTTGAATGTTGATTGAAGTCTACTTGTTGAGATACTTTGTTGGTACAAATCTTGGATACATTGGCACATGGTTTATGGTAGTTGGTTGAGGAATGTCATGAGTGATATGACACTTGTTTGAATTACATGGTTGGCATGTTGTATGGTCGATGATGTTATTGGTATTGATACATTGATAGAGACACTTGTTGGGGATCTTGATATATTCTTGGTACACATTTGACACATATTCTTGGCATAAGTTTGAGGCACTTCATTCATGATATCTTATGGTATATGGTATGGTGTTGATATACATGGTTGTCACATGGTATGGTACAGGTGTTGGTGCATGGTTGATGCACTTGTTGTGGTACAAGTGGTGATATAGGCTTGGTGCATGGATTGATGCACTTTTTATGGTACAGGTACAGGTTGAAGCATGGTTTATGCATGGTACATGATTCTAACTTGGTTGTGGTGATGTTGTTACATGCTTGGTAGAGGCATGTGTTGGTGATGTTGATCATATGGTTTGAGATATTCTCTTGGTGATATTGGCATGGATTTCATGTATAATAGAGTGGATATTGTTTTGTGGATGTGAAAATGATATGTTTACAATGACAGGTTGGATATAGTGACAGGTTGACAGTTTACAGGTTGATGTGACAGTGGTAGTGACAATGAAAGAGTTTTTGGAAGTGATAGTGGAAGAGTCCATGACAGTTGGTCTACACTTATATTTTATGGGGTTAGGATGGGGAAAGGAAAGGGGTTGTATCCTCCTTACAGTGGGTGTCATAGAATCAGGGAGTTGGAGCGTCCTTCAATTGGAGCCTGAGAGCTAGGTGGTTGTAGCCACCTTCTAGTTGGAGTTAGATAACCCAGGGGGTTGTAGCCTCCTTCTGGTTGGAGCCATAGAATTCATGGAATTGTAGCTTCCTTTAGTCTTGAGCCTATAAATAGGGGGTTGTATCCTTCTTCCAGTTGCAGCTAGAGAATTGGGAAGTTGGTTCTTCCTATGAATGAATTCTTGACATATATAAGAAATCATTTTGTGGTTTTCTCCCATTTGGGTTTCCATGTAAATATCGTTGTACTTTGTTCTTGATGTGATGTTGATGTGATTTTTATTATGATTACATTCTTATGATATATATATTGAATGCAATCATAGATGATACATTGATGATAAACTATTGAAAATTGTTGATAAAGTGAAAGAATATATATTGTGGTTAAAAGTGGTATAAAGTGCGAATATTGATTCACCCCCCCCATATTAGTATTCCAACAATTGGTTGCAGAGGAGGTTCCTTTAGGAAACAATTTAACCACTATAAGGAAGATCATGGAGAGAAATAGTTTTTATAACAATGTAATACCACAGTTTGATGGAAATAACTATGCCTTATGGAGTAGAAGGATGAAAATATATGTACAAGCATAGGGATTTGATGTTTGGAAATATGTAGTAGATGGATACAAAGATCCTACCACTCATCCAACATATAATGATGGAAACAAACTCAGTCAAAACAATTTGAGGGATAAAATTTCCATCCTAAATGGTTTGGTTGATTCAGTATATGTCAAGGTTATGCATTATGATTCTGCAAAGGAGATATGGGACAAACTTCAGAATGTTTATGAAGGTTATGCCAAAGTCAAAGGAGCCAAGCTTCAAACTTACAGAGGTAAATTTGAACAACTGAATATGAAAGAAGAGGAGGACATTGCAACCTACTTTATATGAGTTGATGAAATAGTGAATTCTATTAAAGGTTTGGGAGAAGAAATGAAAGAATCAGTCATTGTTCAAAAGGTACTAAGGTATATACCAATGAGATTTAATCTAAAGATTTCATCCCTAGAAGAAAGAGCACCTAGGTATGATAAGCATGGATGACCTACATGGAATATTTACAACTTATGAAATTAGGACAGTACATGAAAATCCATCCACAAAAGAAGAATCTTTTAAAGCATCCAAAAAGAAAAAGAAGAAGAAAAATCTTGAGTCAAAGAAAAATCATAGTTGTAGAGATGATTCATGCGAGGATGAATAAATAAACAACTTCGTAAGGAAGTTGAAGAGAGGAACCAACAAGTACAAAGGTATTCTTCCCTTAAAATGTTTTAATTGTGGTAAAATTGGTCATTTTGCAAATAAGTGTCCTTATGCTAAGACGTCAAATACTGATGAAGAGGAATATCCCAAGAAACAAAAGAAATATCAAAAAAGAAACATGAAAGATAAAAGGAAAGTCTTCAAGAAAAATCTCTACTCAAAATAATACAGTTCCTCATCTGATGAAGATGATGAAAGCGATAGTGACTACGATAAAGTACTCTTTATGGCTATGAAAAATAAGAAAAATTATGAAGTGGATCATGAGGAAGAATTAATAAGTTCTTTAACTGAGATAAAGAGAGAAAGGAAGAAAAAAAATTCATTCAAATAAGAAAACATCCACTTGAAAACATATTTGAAGAAGGAAAAAGAAAGGAAGAAGTAATGCAAATACATATGATAAAGAAAGAAAAAGAGTGTGGGAAACTCAAAGAGGAAATCCTGACATTGAGAGTTGAAGTCATCAATCTCGACAATAAATTGAAAATCTCGCAAGTATTATAAAACATCCTCAACATTCAAAGGCCATACAATGACAAATACAGACTAGGATTCAAGAATGTTTATTTTGAGGAAGGTTCAAGCTCCATGAAGAAAGAAACATAACAAAGGAGTTATGCAGAAGTTCTCAAAGGAAGGAATCATGATCAACAAGAATAAGAAAGAAATGAATACATAAGACCTTCTACATTCAGGAAGAAAAGAAGTTTCAATCGTTGTGAGAGAGAATATCTTGATCAACCAAGGAAAAATTATAGAAGTACTACACCACAAAGAATATCATTCACTCCCATGTATGTAAATTTATTTTATGGTCATTTTTTTTAATTGTACTAACTTTGGACATAAATCTGTAGATTGCAAGGCTTATGAAAGAAATGATTAGGAAATAAATGCTTATGTGGTCCCACATAATATTTAATGTTATAATTTCCACAACTATGGATACATAACTCGAAATTGTAGAAGCATGATAAAGCCTCCCATGAAATAAACTATTGATGAAAGATATAAGAAGGCTTCGAGAAGAAGTGAAAAATAAGAAGAGCAGGTAAATGAAGAACATGTCCAAGGAATTTTACTTATATGATTTGCAGCAACACAAGATCATGATGAATTTACATAAAAAGAGGAAAGTGTTAGTATTCAAGAAGAGGATGAAGAAGAAGTTTTCAAAACTCAAGATGATGAAAGAATTTAGAAAGAGGAAGAAAATGAAGATTTCTCCAAAGATGAAGAATAAGATTAATATGCATCAAATCAGGTATTGTTCTAAGAAATCCAACTTGGAGACTCCTTGTAAATATGTATGATGAATAGGGGGATTCCATGCAGTAACAAAGATAGATCAGAGAACCATCCTTTGAGCAGTCATTGCAAAGAAAGATTTAGAGCAGTTAGATAAAAGAAGTACATAGTAACAATTTGATTGGTTGAGAAGTAGTGTTTCCACACAGGTGTCAGCTAACAGTTACATAGGTAGAAGTTTGTGATTTTATTGCACAAGGATATCTTCAGTATAGGTTGTTCTAGACATGTAGAGTTTGATGAGAAGATAGATCATATCAATGGACATATTTGATTCATCCTGATAAACATGAACATGTGATGATTAGTTATAGTATATTCAAAGATGAGTCTTCAGAATGGTACAATAACAAATGGGTCATCATTGTGTCCAATTGAGTAGTAGAGTTATGGACAATTTGTGACATGTGAACAAATATGGATTCATGATATGCTTAGCAGGTCATATGGATAGTACGATATTTACAATTAGAATCAGTAGAATCAGTTGGAATCAGTTGGCCACATAAAGGAAAGTAGTGAAAGGCACAAAAGAACAGGGAAAGACAATTTTTCAATAGAATCTATATCACTAGAAATAAATCATTGAACAATATAGTCAAGTGAAAATTACAAGTGAATGAAGAAATCAAATAATGATTTATTTATATATATATCAGTGAATTTCAAGAGGAAACACTAATGGAAAATAAGCAGTACTAGAAGAGAGGAAAGGAAACATTTCACAGGTAACTCTACATATTGAAGAGAAGGAAAATCATCAGAGAGAGAGAGGAAGATCAGTAGCATGCAGTTAGTGAGAGACATACCCAAAGGGGGAGCTATTATTTTTCCCATGATTGGTTAGAGAAGGTACATTATCAAGAGGAGACATATCGATATGGGGAGTTAACCTTTGGTCAAATATAAAAAGAAATAATAGATGCATAAATACAGGGGGATCATCCCCAATAGGAGATATGTTAAGCATTAATATTGGCTCATTACCCCTTAATTAGGGCATATTAGATTAGTAATGTTATTTTATTTATGTCGGCTTTAGGCCATTAGTTGTAATTATACCTCCTAGTCTCCTATATATACCAAGGAGACATTTTCATTTTGAATCATCTT
>ML778866.1:830143-844855 GCA_009831015.1 Picea engelmannii | reverse complement strand
CATTCAAGATACAAATAAACAACAGCATAATCAATGAACATAAGCACATAAACACAACAATTGATAAAGGAGTTCACCCCTCTCTTGGGCTACATCTCCTGGTCCAGCTTCCAATGGATCATTATTATTAATTGCTCAAAGTTATCAAAAACGTGCCTTACAATGCTCAAATTGACCAACAGACTACTCCAATGGCTTCAGAGTGTCCAAAAACCCCTAGCTGGGCTTTTTCGACACCTCGTTTGGCCAAAAAATGAAGAAGTTAGGCCTCCTGGAAGTCCCCCCTTCAAGCGTGTTGTCTCTGCATCTACAAAACACACCCTTGTTTCATGAACCTAGCACACACGCCATTTAAGGCGTAAAAACCCGACACCGGGTGCAACCGCGCCAAAGGTGTGAACTGTAGGACGGTTATGGGTGCGCCAGCCCCTAACCGCCTAGCACTTGGGCATATGGTCACCATCCGACCTTGGGCTAGTGCAAAAGAGGGCTAACCATTGAAACTACACCAACTGTACCAACTCCCTCCGCGCTCCTGGTTGTGGTCACATGTAACACAATAGAACCGCGGGCTTTACACATTTGAATTACCCCGCACGCGTACCAACGGAGGTAGGGTCATATGTATCGGAAATGTGACCGGGGGCTAGGGCTCCATTCATAATACAAACTCTCATGATTTATAGTATGGTCACATATATATAACAAACAATATGACCGCGGGTCGGGGCTAACCCCCGGCCTGGACCCCGCGCCAATTATTAACCAACCAAACTTATATATATATCAAATCATATATAAAACAAGGATCAAATCATGGCATGTTGGTAATGTGGACTTTGCAAAGGCTTTACACAGTGGGGAGGTCTGAGGTTCGAACCCCACGGACTCCAATAATTTTTGAAACAATAACCAAAGCCAATAACGGGGTGCCACGTGGTAGCCCATGACTGGGCCACGTGGCACCATACCATTGACCAAAAGCGATGCCACATGTCACAGCCTAATTCGACCACATCTTCCAATCAACAACTGCCACATCAACGTACGGTCATACGGACCTGCCACGTCAGCCTGTACAGACTGTACGGACTGTACAGTCAGCGTCCCTTTTTTTTTTGCTTGTTTGATGATTCGAATAGATTGCGATATCTCTCGTTACGTCCATTTGAGATGAAATGAGTTGCGTGGGGTTCGCAACGACGAGGCCTATGCTCTCATTCGATTTGAAGTGATTTCGAGCACTTTGAAGTTTTGAGCAAAATTTGATCCCCTGATCAGCCATGAAACTAGAAGCAGCCCATGTAGGAGAAGTCATCCCAAGTATGAGACAAATCTTGAAACAGTTAACCATATTATCTTTACAGGTCAAAGATATGAAGAAAGACAAAGGATAAGAGAAAAAAGAAGATATCTGGTGTATCATAAATAAATCAGAGGGCCATGACAAAGAGAATTGTCCCCTATTTCTGGAATACTTGGCCTCTTGAGAACCTAGTCCTTTGAAGTAGGATATTGTACCTTGGTGTGAGTTATGTAGAACTAGACATCACCCTGATGAATGCTATTATATGAAAAAATATGTCCAGACACCGACCAATATTTACCGCACATTTTTTAAATCTGTGGGGCATGATGAGAAGGATTGTAGGGCTTATGATCTCATGCATGAAAGATCAAGGGATACATATAGAATTCAAGGAGAAATAAAACAAGAAGGAAATAATGCGCAGTTCAACTCCCTGGGAAGAGGAAACTTTAATCATCGTGGTGGATTTAGAGGAAGAGGGAAAGGTGGAGGCATGGGTTGAGGAAGAGGCCAGATTATTTGTTATAACTATGCACAACCATGACATTTGGCAAGGGATTTTCAGAACCCTTGTACCACTTTCAACTACTATAATTCGTTATATCATGTCATTGAATATTGTCCAGTATTGTTAGCCAAACTCCTGGAGAGATGAGGAGGAAACCAACAAGTACAACTAATATCAATAGGACCTCATGGTGAAGACCCCAGATTCATTTTTATTACTAGAGGATGCATTGTTACAGGAGAAGATAGGGTAACTCTAGGAAAGACTGCAAAAGGATCAGGGATCAGAAGAGATGCAAAGAAGACACAGTTGTTCGATCCAAGGAGAGAGAGGCATACTTTTGAGGAAGCAAGGAAAGAATTTGTAGAAGGAAAAGCTTCTTCATATAAGGTACAACTAGAAGTAAGGGAATGTGGAATGCCTCTCGCATTCAATCAGTCTGCCTCTCCAAGGCAAGGAAAAGAGGTAAGAAAGCTTATGGAATTATTATGTACTTGCATTAATTTTATTATGGATGAAAGAGATGTACAAGAGCTACAATAATTGATAATAAAGTACGAGATATGAAGGGTAGATCCACTGTTGAATAAAGCAGTACATCAAGTATCGAGAAAGAGAAGGACAAACAAGGAATTACATCTTAGTGCTTAGATTGGAGACTATGATGTGGACTATGTGGTCCTCGACTTAGGATCAGAAGTCAATGTTATGATGAAGCAGACTTGGGCACTGATGGGAAAACCTAGACTAATTTATTCTCTTATCAGGCTCAGAATGGCTAATCAGCAGGCGGTGATCCCCTTCATAAGACTAGAACATGTCCCTGTAGAAATCGATGGGGTAAGGACTTTTGCAGACTTTGAAGTAATTGAGATTGTTGATGATAGCTTCCCTTATCATGTGTTGTTAGGAATTGATTCGGCTTTCAACAATTTGATTGTTGTTAACCTAAAGAAGAGAATAATGACATTTGAGGGTAATGGCCTTAAAGTCATTGCACCTTTGGACCTAGATGAAGGTCGTTGATACACATAACCCATCAGGGAATAAGACCGCGCATATGAGCTAGAGAACATCTACAAACTGACAGAAATACAATAGGATTACATTAATCCTACAACAGATGGAAATCTCAGCTGGCAAAGTGAAAGTGCATGTTCATCAGATTCAGAAGAGGCATTGAAAAACTGCCAAAACAGAATGTATGAAGTCTCTACATGATGATGTGATAGATTGACCAGAGAAGTTTGTTGGATTGGCACCGAAGTAAGTAATCTTCCAACATTTGATGGCTTGAATCATTTAGAGACATTTCTAGCTGAATTTGAGAAAATGGTACCTGTACAACAAAGGATGTTGGCACTAGATGAAGCCTTGAAAGCCACACTAGCTAGATGGTGGGGAACACACAAGAAGTACATCACATAATGGGTACAATGTTGCCCCTTCTTGACAGTGCACATTTCAGAACAAGCAGAAGGATGTGAAGTTCGGTACACAGGTCAGAGTTGTCTTAAGGACCACATGCGAAGTTGTGAGGAGGTTTGGAGCAACATTCCTATAGAACAGTGGGTGAATAAGTTCATTAACGCCTTGGATACTATGCCTATCAACTGGTATCTTCAAGCAGAACTGCACCTCATCACTACAGACTGGTATGGAATGACTCAGAAATTTATAGCTATGTTTTTATTTAAGATCTAGTACCCTACAGTAGATCAGGCTTTACAAATTGTGAGACAAAAGGTCTTTGAGGAGGAACCTAACCTCCCGTTTGAGAAAGAATAAGATTAATGGATTGTTCCTCTTCAACAATTAGAGGATTGCTACAATATTAATTCTGATGAGGATAATGACCCTAGAGATGTAAACATTGCAGAAACTGAAGGTCAAAGAGACGTAGAAGGACCATGGATTGAATTACCTTTTATTGGAAAACCCATTAAAATTAATAAGGTTAGTATTGGAAGAGAGCGAAGAAATAAATTAGAAAATGTTGGAGACTATTGGGATGATGCTACTATTAGAAAGATCACAGAGCTATTACATGAATATCAGGACTTGTTTCCAACCAAGTTCATATACATGAAGGGAATTAAAGGACCCATGGGAGAAATGAAGATCCCCTTGAGAGAAGATGCAAGACCCATCAAGAAGAGACTTTATAGATTGAATCCCAAATATAAGCATAAAGTTAGGATTGAATTGGATAGAATGTTGGAAGCAGGAATCATAGAACCTGTTGAAGAATTTGAATGGATAAGAAGTCAGGAGAAATCATAATTTGTGTAGATCTAAGAAATTTGAATGATGCATGCCTACATGACCCCTTTCCTACACCCTTTACTGGTGAAGTTCTAGATAATGTAGGAGAACAAAAGGTCTACTCATTTACATATGGGTTTTCAGGTTATCACCAGATCAAAATTTCTAAGGAAGATCACCATAAGACCACATTTGAAATAGAGTGGGGGTCTTTCTAGTATACTATGATGCCTTTTGAGTTGAATAATGCACCAGCCATATTTTCTAGGGTGGTGGTCGAATCATTTAAGGACTTTTTACACAAGTTCTTGGAAGCCTATTTTGATGATTGGACTATCTTTAGCCTACTGAAAGACCATATTGAATGTTTAAGATTGATGTTAGACAAGTGCATGCATTGTCAAATTGCCGTGAATTTGAACAAATGTATTTTCTTTTCACCTTTTGGAGTGTTGCTAGGGCACATTGTGTGTAAGCAGGGGTTTTTGGTGGATCCTTCCAAGATTTCCATCATTGTTAATATATCTTCCCCTACTTCAGTCAGACAGTTGCGCACTGCATTAGGACACACTGGATACTAAAGGAAGTTCATTAAGGATTATGCACAAATAAAAACACCTATGGAGAAGCTCTTAAAGAAAGATAGAAATTTCCAATGGACAGAAGAGTGCCAACAGAGCTTCAACACACTTAAACAAAAAATGGTCACTGCGACCATCTTGGTTTTTCCATATTGGAGTAAGGAGTTCAATGATCATGTTGATGCTACCTCCATTTCATTAGAAGAATGTTTAGTACAACTGGGTGTAGGAGACATTGACCACCCTATAGCCTTTGATAGCAGGAAGCTTTCTATAGCTTAAAGGAACTATACTACAACTGAAAGAGAAGGCATGGCTATGGTATATGCATTGCAGAAATTCAAACACTATTTGTTGGGAGGACATTTTAAGATGTTCATTGATCACTCTAGACTAAATTATTTAGTCAACAAGCTAGTGTTGGGGGGAAGAATATGAAGATGGATACTACTATTCTAGAAGTGTGCTTTTGAAATTGTGGTCAAGCCAGGAAGAATGAATAAAGGACCTGATCACTTATCTAGGTTGGAACATGGAGAGTAACCTACTAGTCTGGAGGATACACTACCAGATGCACAGTTGTTGGTCATCAAAAAATTCGATGATCACTTCATCGAGATAGTTCAGTTCTCGTCCATAGGAATGACACCTCGCAAGTATACAGTCATTCACAAGAAACAATTGGTAGTCCGCGCATTCAATTTCAACTCATAGCTGGCTAATTGTACAAGATGGGACTCAATGAGATATTGAGGAGATGTGTTACAGAGGCAGAAAGACCATTGATTCTTGCATAAGTGCATGAAGGCATTGTAGGAGGACATTATGCAAGGAAAGAAATAGTGCAAAAGATTCTCAGAGTTGGCCTCTAGTGGCCTACTTTACGTAAGGATGCTAAGGAATACTACATAGCCTACGATGTGTGTCAAAGAGTAGGAAATTCGTCTAGAAGGGATGAGATGAATTTGGCACCGCAATTAACATTACATTTATTCAAGAAATGGGCCATTGACTTTGTGGGATATATTAACCCACTAGGAAGGCGCACAGGAGCGAGATACATTATCACTGCGTTAGAGTATTTGACCAGATGGGCAGAAGCAAGAGCAGTTAAGGACTATAGTGCAACTACATCTGCGCAGTTCATATTTGAGGATATTATCACCATATTTGGATGCCCGAATGTCCTCATGAGTGATCAAGGCACATAGTTCATCAACAAAACTATTGAAGCCTTGACTCGGGAATTTGAAGTTCACCATCAGAAGAGTACTCCATACCACCCACAGGGAAATGGTACAATCAAAGCTTTCAATAATATCTTGGAGACAACGCTGACCAAGATTTGCAGTGTTAACAGAGATGATTGGGATTTAAGAATTCCAGTAGCATTGTGGGCTTATCGAACTACTTGCAAGAATTTAACAATGCAGACCCCATTTAAGTTGATATATGGCTTGGAAGTAGTGGTACCTATGGAATACTTGGTTCTTGGTTTAAGAATTGCAACATTTACAAGTATGGATGACACTGATGTTGTTCAAGACAATGTTGTGCAGTTGTTGGAACTGGAAGAAGACATGTTTATTGTAGGATTTCATTAGCAGGTAAAGAAAGAAAGAGAAAAGGATTACCATGACAAACATATCAAGAGGAAAGCATTTAAGCTAGGAGATTTGGTATTGTTATATGACAACAAGTTCATGAAGCATTGAGGGAAGTTCAAGACACATTGGTTAGGGACATTTGAGGTTTCCTATGTTACAAAAGGAGGAGTTACACAGTTGAAGACCCTTAATGGAGAATGGAAAGAAGATTTGGTAAATGGGAGCTGGTTGAAGCTGTACTATGACAACCAATTGCCTCGCAAATCTCAGTAAAAGCATAAGGAAGAAGGGTCTAGGTACCAGGTGAAGTTGAAACTGGGTACCAGACACAAAAAAGACAGTCTACACACAATAGGGAGGGACAGAGCATAAAGCACAGGTTGCTCCGCACAGTTTGCAATCGAAGTAACACAGAAGGTTCGGTCTTGCAGTGACTCGAGACGAGTCACATGTGTGTTTTGGGGACCTGTTGGCCCTTGGTTAGATAAGGAAGTGAATATTAAGGAAGAAAGGTGAAGTACAAACTATTCAGAAGGCACATAAACCAAGGAAGGGTTGAAGTGGGAAAGGAAGTAGGAAAGAAAGGAAAATCTAGTCGTTGGAAGATAAGATGAAGGAAGAAAATGTATCGAAGAAGAGGGATTGTGGACAACTCAACAAGTGGAAAAATACATCAACGATTGCTTTGGAGCACCTCACAAAAAATAAGGAAAGGCAAGTCAGCGAAGCCCTTAAAGCATGGGTCAAGTGGATCTAGGGTTTTGGCACCTAGTGTTTTGGATCTATGGTTTTGACACCTAGACTTTTCCATGTAATGTATAAATAAAGGTCTAGAATACCTAGGAGGGTTAGTTCTAAGTTGGTCCTATTTAGTATGTTGTTTATTGTTGATTATTGTTATTGAGAACAATATTGAGCCAATATTGTAATATCTTCAACTGGGTGCGAAGGTCAACCCTGCAGCTGGGTGCGCAGGGAAGGGAGATAAGGAGAGAAGAAGAGGGATATCTAAAACTAAGTGCACAGATAGAACTATATGTTTTCATATGATATATCAAGACACAGTTCTGTGGATGTAGCCCTAGGGAGAGGGTGAACCACGTATATCTTGTTGTTCTTTGTGATTGATGTTGTGTTATTTTCCATCTGATATACTCTTACTACATTATTGTGTTAGATCAGAGATATAAATTGTGAAGTAATCTTAGGAAGGGTAAGGAACATCTTGATTGTTGTGTGTTGTTGTCCTGGATCAACTTTGCATTTCCTCTGGCTGTAGACACCTGTGTCTTGCAACCCCCTATTGTTACTTCGGGTGAGACTGCATTTGCTTCACAAGTGCTTCCTAAAGGGCTAGTAGTTAGGGTTTGTTGGTGTGTTGTACGAGTTGAACCCTGGGTCTGACCTTGTGCCAAAACTGGCTGCAGCCACCTAGTTCTCAGGCTCCAACCTGAAGGAATCTCCAACTCATTTATTCTTCGGATGTAGCTGGAAGGCGGATAAAACCATCTTTACTTTCCCCATCCTTCCGCTCTGAAACATAAGTGTAGACCAACTGTTACTACCAAAATAACTTCCACTGTCACTGCCACTATCACTATCACTTCCATTGTCATTGTTATTGTCACTTCCATTATCACTGTCACTGTCACATCAACCTGTAACCTGTCAACCTATCACTGTATCCAACTTGTCATTGTCAACCATTCACTATCACAAAAACTTGTCCAACCAATCACTTTCACACAAACCTATCCAACCAATCACTGTCTCATCCACAAAACCAAGTCCAGTATCATCCACATTTACCTCATGTAAATATCACCAAGAGCATATCTCAAACCATATTCTCAACATCACAAACACATGCCTCTACCAAGCATCTACCAAGATAACCAAATACCATCACAAGACATATGTCTCAATCAAGTACCAACTTGCACCATGTATCAATCATACATCAACCTGTACCATCAACCATGTACCACAACAAGTGCATCAACCATGCACCAATGCATGTCCCTCATGCATACATAACCATACAACATGAAAATCCGTCAACCATGTACAAGAAACTCAAAGATCTGAACTATAATAACCATGTCATATGTTGTACTAGTCATAAGAGTTCTCCTCACTCAACCAACCAAGCAACATATACCATATCCAAGTACAATACCAACCATAGAAAGAATGCCTCAAGGATTCACCACATCATAAGAAAAACTAACCATCAAAACGAGCATACAACCATACCAAAAATTCTATAGCTGGCTTGAACCTATAGAATGTTGACCTGTGTACTTGATTCATATGTTAGGGACTTGTGATTAACATTTATTCCAAATTTACTAGTGCCTCACTAGACAAACACCTTCTGACCCTCGAGGATGCATCGCTTGACATATATAGTGAAACCGATGAGGATGCCAATAATTAGGGTTTTTCATAAACCCTAGCCTTCTGCAACTCTGAACCTCTTGTACTTTTCTTGTAGTTTCTTTGTTGCCTTAGAATTCCCATCGCAGTCATAAAAATTCCAAGATAGACCATAACTATACATTAAACCACAATAATTCACTAGATCACAAGATATATTATCAATGAATAAGTGTGTGAGTGTGTTTGTGAATGACTCCTTGAGGGGTATTTATACTTTTTCTAGGTAACTTCCTCCCTTAATTTAGGGCTTCTAGAGATCACTTGTTACAACCACTTTACCCCTTTTAGTCATTGACTTGTAACCAACTAGGGCTTATTTCCAATTATTTGGGGCCTCCAACTTCACAAGGAAGTATCTCCCTAACCGTGAGGATCCACATGGAAACTTAAGAAATTTAAAGCAATAAACAATGCAACAAGAAAATAAAGAAGGTATATGCAAAACTCAAAAGAGAGAAGCATATCTTGACTAGTGACAAAAAGTGGGGCCCAAAGTTTTGTCCAAAAAATGATGGCAAGGGAGGTGTTTTTGAGGGCACAATAATGGTGACACACTGGTAAAATATATGAATCTCTGAGTCATTACAGTTAAATCCTATATTTTAGCTAGAGTCTAGAAGGATTACAAAATAAATTATACCTTTAGAGCTTAAACTAGTGGCTTATTTAAGTCATTCCCTCATGACTTGAATACATAGTACCCCAATTATGCAACTTTAATGGAATAGAAACATTTATTGAATATATAATTTATGGATTTAATTTTCTATTGAGATTTGACTGATGTCTTGGGTAACATTCATAGTCAAAGGGTTTTTCTTTAAAAAATGGGCTTTAATATTTTGAGTAGACATGTTGTTTCACTTTCCTGTGGTGTTGCTCCATTTCCCATGAGCATCCATATCTCTAATGGAGTCACCTTAGAATCACAAACCTTGCTCCACTATCAACAAGCATCCATAACATTGGCATATTTTCATATATGTGTGTATGTGTGTGTGTGTGTGTGTGTATAAGCATGCAAGAAACATTTCTTCCCCCATCTTTATATATATATATATATATATATATATATATATATAAAAACAAAATGGGGAAGCAATGTTTCTTACATGCTTACGGGGATAACTACCTATTATTAGGAAATGATCAACCATGCTTAAATACGAATATGCCGTGAAATATTTAAAGCCATGTATGTCTAACTGAAAAACCCTTCACATGGTGAAACCCTTTAACATTAATGGATGGTATCTTCAAGTTGGATAAATCACCACCTAACTGAAATTTCAAGATCTTCTAAAGTTCAGTTACTTGGTAAGTCTCATAATTCCACCACTATTTTTAACTTTAAGGTAGTATGGAATTTTTATTCACAACTTCTTGTTATAAGACATGATTGAGAAGTAAAATGAGATATTTCAAGGATTAGCAAGTGTGTGTTATTTTACAAGTCCATTCTATTAATCACTCAGGGAAACTACAAACAAGTCAATCAAGCAACAAGTGATCTAAGGTAAAAATAATCTTAGAAGGTACCTATAAGCCGAAACCTCTAAGAGTTGTGATTGAAATAAATTCAGAAGTAAATTTGTATCCTTTAGGACCACTCAAAAGAATTTTATTAACAACTTAAAACTAAAATTAGATAACAAAGAATACAATAGTAGAGAATAAACAAAGCTAGTTATGATACCCTATCCTTATATATATTAATCGTTGGTAATAGATTGTTTAGGTGAAATTATAATTCCAATGAAGGATCATAAACTTAAAATAAAATCAAAGATTTGTATAGGTCTTAATAGTTGAAATGTTTCATCATGAAAGATTGAAAGAATTACATTATTGGAAAAGTAATTCATAGCCAAGAATAGTAGGAACTTACCACTTTGTAAAAGGTGTTGAGAAAAATATGAGTCCAACCTAGTTCCAATGGTTTCCTAAAAGAAAATATTATGATTAATATGAATATCTTAAAAGGAATCAAAAGGTAAGTGGTTCATGCTCATGATAATTAATTTGAAATTTTAAATGGTACTTGTTGAAAGTGATTCTTTGTCTACATAATTATTTTCTTTGTTATGCATCATATTTTTCTCTAGATGAATAATAATCTCAACCTACATATGTTAATGAATGATCCATCCCTACACACGTCCATTTATCGAAAAAAAATGCCATTATCAAATACAAGGACATTATAAATAAGTTTTAATTCCTTTAAATCTTGCTCCTTGCATTGTAAGATATGGTTAAAGAAGGGATTTTTTACATGAGTTAACTTCATGAATGTTTCCTTTATGAATTAAAGTTTGACAATTTTCCTTCTCTCCTTCTGAACAAATTTGTAATTGGTGAGTCTGAATTGACACATTTTAGAAAATTATATTTTTAGTAATTCCGCATTATATTCATGAGGGATGCCTTTAGTTGACCCACAACTTGAGTTTAATGAGTTGATTATACCTAATAATGATTCCCTTGTTTCCACTCTTGAACCTTTAGTTTGTTCATAGTCTGGATTTAAAGAAGTAGATATTGTGTTTCTTAACAAATATTCAAGAGTTTCATAAGCAACTTGTTCTTTATAAAAAAAAAATAATAATCATTGTTCAAAATATTTCCGTCAATTTGTTCTTCACAATCAAAAAATCAAACTGTAGATTATATGAGACCTAAAAATCAATAGATTTGTTTTTGTTGGAAGAATGGGTTCTTGTTCTGACATGCATTTTGATAATATGGTGTATTCATTAGAATCAAGAAAGCATGAAAAACATTCTTTTGAATCAAGACTTACACTATTTTCCATATTGAATTATTTTTTGAGATTATTTTTCATACTAATTCTTTCTAGAACATAATGTTTTTTGCAAGACGAAATTCCTAGCTTCAAATATTTCAGAAGAAAAATGTGTGACAATGTAAACCTTGTTCAAGGGTAAGGAATATCTTGATTTCTTAGGAAGGGTAAGGAGTATCTTGATTGTTGTGTGTTGTTTTCCTAGATCCACTTTTCATTTCCTCTAGTTGTAGACACCTGTGTCCTGCAACCCCTATTGCTACTTCGGGTGAGACTACATCTGCTTCACAGGTGTTGCTGAAAGGGCCAATAGTTAGGGTTTGTTGGTGCATTGTACGTGTTGAACCTTGGGTCTTCCCTTGTGCCAAAAAATGGTTACGTTGTCGGGACCAGGATCTGCTTGAGGGAATGTCAAGGTGGTTCCCATCGAAGAAAAAAATCCAAAAGTGGATAGAGGAACAAGAAAGGGACTTCGTCGAAGCCTAGAAAAATAACCCTAGAATTAGTACAGAAGATTGGTTGGGAAGGTACATCTTCACCAACATACACAATATTTTATTTGGATTAATTCATAAAGAGTTATACGAGTGGTTAGCCAAGTTAGCAAATACCCATTTTGAGATCAGATATAGACCACCTGTGGTTTGGAAAACGACGTTGATCATGAAGGTCAAGAGAGTTGATAACACTGTGTCTAGAGCGGTGTATCTCTAGTTTGATAGAACTATTGGAGGGTACATTACTGAGTTTTCTATTGACATAGTAGAATCATATAGTCAAGCAGAGAGGTATTTCTTTAAGGGACCTAGAGGAAATTTTATACATTTCTTGAAGCTGAGGATTAAGATGCTATTGCATGAGAAGAATATCCTGAAGATACAGTAAATCTAATGTTCAAGAGTTCAAACAACGACAGTGACATGGAGGCTGAACACACGCACAGTGGGAGACCATTCAAAGAGGTTCCTCTTGCAAACCTATTTAAGAAAAACTATGGAGACTAGGGATTCTACAGTGGAGAAGAGACAATATCTAACAGAAGAAGAGTATTTAGAATCCGCAAGAACAGAAGAAGTATAGACCGAAGAAGTTCATCAAGGAGATCCACAAAATTCAGGAACTACGCCTACTATTGAAGTAAGTACTATTACTCCTCCTATTGTTTTAGCAACATTAAGTAAATAGAGTAACCAGAGTAGTCATAGCAGTCAGAGTACTATTACAAGAAGTTTATCACATACTCAGTCGAGAAACCAAGGAAGATATATGGAAGACAAAATGAGGTTACCTATATTTAGAGGAGATGGATCTAAAGATCCTGACCAACACTGGTTCTTATGCAAAGTTGTATGGAGCATCAAGTAAGTCATTGACGAAGCTGTTAAGAGAACTCAATTTAGTACTACCTTGAGGGATCGCGCTCTGAACTGGTATATGAAGTTTGCTTCAGGACCTGGAAAACCTAAACTGTTGAATGACATTAAGACTGTGTTGAGTGCAGAATTCAAGAAACCTAAGTTGGAGTCGCAGTGCATTACAAAGATGAAAGCAATCAAACAAAAGGTAAATGAACCTGTTTGGGATTTTGATCAGAGGTTTAAGACTCTGATAGGTCGTTTGATTTTTCAGATTCCAGACAAAAAGAACAAAGAATGGTTCATCGTTTCCCCCCTGCCACATATTAGAGTTCCTCTGATGCAACAGAAAGTTGCTTCACAGGCTAAAGAATTGGATATCGCCATGAAACTAGAAGCAACCCCTATAGGAGAAGTCAGCCCAGGTATGAGCCAAATCTTGAAATAGTTAACCAGTTTATCTTTACAGGTCGAAGATATGAAGAAAGACAAAGGATAAGAGAAAAGAGAATATATCTGGTGTATCAAATGTAAATCAGAGGGCCATGACAAAGAGCATTGACCCCTATTTCATGAATACTTGGCCTCTGGAGCACCTATTCCTTTGAATCATGATATTGTACCTTGGTGCAAGGTATGTAGAAATAGACATTGCCCTGGTGAATGCTATTATATGAAAAAATATGTCTAGACACCCACCAATATTTACTGCACATTTTGTAAATCTGTGGGGCATGATGAGAAGGATTGTAGGTGTTAAGCCCTAATATTGGATCATTACCCCTTAATTGGGGCATATTATATTAGTAATGTTATTTTATTTATGTCGTCTTTAGGCCATTAGTTGTAATTATACCTCCTAGTATCCCATATATACCAAAGAGACATTTTCATTTTGAATCATCTGGTACTTGAACATTTAAGTGGGGTAAAAGGAGGTTTCCCCCTCGAAGAGGCTTATTATCTGAAATTATCTCTTTTTCAAGGCGTTGAGTACTTTTCCTGAGGTTTTTCTATGCTATATTGATGTTTGGATCTTAACATATGGTATCAGAGCTCAAGGTCTTGGGGTTTCGCTGCTACATCTGAGACACCTTGGAATTTTCACTATAACTTTTTTTATACAACGTTTCAGAAGGAACAACTTGGAGAATATTTAGTAGACAGATCAATGTATGCTGGGTTAAAAATTCATCTCCTGAGGCCTTATACTTTCGGAGATACAACCTATACAAGATAGGGTTCTGGAATCATCTTGAATTGAGGCATTGCGGAATTTTTGCTATAAATTGTTTTTTGTACCATTTTAGACCCTGAAATCTGGAGGCTATTTACAAAAATTAGAAATGTATCTGTGGTAAAACTTTCATCTTCTGGGTCATCTTAAATTTGTAGATACACCTTGTGTAAGATAGGGTATCTGACTAGTCCTATTGACTAGTCTCAAGAAGGTGTTCCAGGTAAAACAACCATAACTTCTTCCTAGAGTATCCAAATTGAGTGGTACTGGTTTCATTGGATCATGGACAGTCTTTAGTATTTCTGGTGCGAGTTTCAGAATTTTATATCAATTATTTTGGGCGGGGCACGCTATACAAGTGAGATCTCCTGGAAAGGCCAAAAATCGGCAAGTTGTGGGGAAGTTATCATAAATTCCACTTGGCACATCCAATTTTGATCAGACCTGTGGAATTGTAGAGAAGAAATATCAGAGAACTACATAAAAAAAAGTTTCATACCCAGAAGGGCCGAAACTTGGGAGATACAACAGAAGAAATATTGTCTAGCAGAACCACCTCAAAATCAAGGTTCAAAAGTGATACTTGGCCAACATGCCAC
>ML778866.1:770342-797597 GCA_009831015.1 Picea engelmannii | reverse complement strand
CCATTGTAACGTAACATTCCTTTATTCTTTTTTCCAAAATTATTGAAAAAGACAAAAAAAATCAAATATACCCCAAAAAGAGGAAGGGAAAAGTATTTTCTTTATTGGCAGCATAATGAGTCGCCCTTGGATAAAGCACATCTATCCATTTGTTCATCAAACTATGGGATGTAATATGACCTTAGGAAGTTTTTCTTGCTACATAGATTTGTGTCCTCCTCCGTTTGGTTATTCTTCCAAATATATGGAGAGTTTGTGTTGCCTCCTGCTTCGTAAACTTATGATTAATGCCATGCTGCCTAAGTCTTATCATTTGTCGTGTTGTTATCCAAGGGAAGTTTCTACCAAGACTGAGTCGGACCCTCTGCAATTTGTCTCTTGCCCTCATACCCTACCATCCTGAATGTCCAATCAAGTCCTTGTTCGAAATCAATGAAGCCTTTAGTCTGATCATCAAGATTATCTAGTCCATGACCGACGAGCAATTGAAGACCTCTGGGTAGTGAAGTCGTACACTCATATTACACTCCTACCTTGAGTTTTGAAGATTTTGAAGTTGTTGCTCGAGATCTAAAGATCTCATCTCCAACCATCAGGCCGTATCAGCTGCTAGAAGATGGATACTCTATATGTATATCTTTTTGATTTCAAGATGTAGCTTCGCTGTGTATTGTTCGTGGATACACTTTATATAGTTATTTGACATGGATCTACAGTGTATTTGATTGGTAGCCATGATTCTATTTTATCCCAAGCATGGGTATGCCCGCCTTGGTGAGACATTTGTTATTTTGCAGACAACGCCTCTCGGTTCCTGGTCCCTAGGCTCACTTGTTCAGCACATAAGTAAAGATTGGTAATGTATTTCAGCCATCAGATGTTGTTCTGACCTCACACATTAGAGGGCATCTATTATAACCCTAATTTGCACCATAAATGCTTACCTGGCATCAGGCCATCTCAGATCCATTCTTTGCCAAATAACTGCTGAACAAATCTTTAAAAAACCTCTTTTATAAGGGCCCACGTTCCCTACTCCATTATAGCACACGTGTACATGCTATTTGACCTAAAAAAACCCGCGTGTACCTACAAAAGCATAAAAAAAGGAAAGTTCCTGACGGATCACACAACTTTGGGTGAGTTAACTGAATCTTTCAACCATGCATGGACGAGGGTTCGTCCAAATACCTAGCTTCTTCTAGCCTATAAAAGAAGGGTTAGGGGTCCCATTTGGAAGAGGAGAATAAGAGTAAAGAAACTCTACCCAATTGCACATTCTCATTGTCCCAACCCTTTAGCCATCCTTGTGAAAAGAGAGATACAAAGAAAAGAAGTTGGAGGACATTTGAAGAGGAGCCCAGGATTAGGTTCGTGGAGCAGTGGCCGGTGTTGACATTGTAAGTTGATTCATTAAAGTTAATAATAAAGAAATTCTTTTCCCGTCCCACTATATGAGTTCTTTATAGTTTAGTGAATATATGTTTGAATCTCTAACCCATTAATCTGTAGAACAAATGCATGTAAAGTTTGTTGCTTGTTTTGTACGTAGTTCAGTATTGGGAGGATAGCTGCTAGCAAGCGATCAAGCGTGAAGAAGGATCGACATCGAACATCCATAACAAGATATGTTCGTTTAACCATGTATTTGCTTAAAAGAAATGGGGATTAGGTCCGGGACGACGATAGAAAGTAGGATTCTTTCGGTCTTATATACATACATAATATAACCCTAAGTGCTAGTCCGTAGGGGGATTTCCCACCACAACACTTATTTAAGTCATTCCCCCATGACTTGAATACATAGTACCCCAATTATGCAACTTTAATGGATTAGAAACATTTATTGAAGATATAAATTATGGATTTAATTTCCTATTGAGATTTGACTGATGTCTCAGGTAGCATTCATAGTCAAAGGGTTTTTCTTTAAAAAATGGGGTTTAATATTTTGAGTAGACATGTTGTTTCACTTTCTTGTGGTGTTTATCCATTTCCCATTAGCATCCATATTTCTAATCGAGTCACCTTAGAATCACAAACCTTGCTCCACTATCAACGAGCTTCCATAACATTGGCATATTTTCATATATGTGTGTATGTGTGTGTGTATAAGCATGTAAGAAACATTTCTTTCCCCATATATATATATATATATATATATATATATATATATATATATATATATAAACAAAAGGGGGAAGCAATGTTTCTTACATGCTTACGAGGATAACTACCTATTATTAGGAAATGATCAACCATGCCTAAATAAGAATATGCCGTGAAATATTTAAAACCATGTATGTCTAACTAAAAAACCCTTCACATGATGAAACCCTTTAACATTAATGGATGGTATCTTCAAGTTGGACAAATCACCACTTAACTGAAATTTCAAGATCTTCTAAAGTTCAGTTACTTGGTAAGTCTCCTAATTCCACCAGTATTTTTAACTTTCAGGCAGCATGGAATGTTTATTCACAACTTCTTGTTATAAGACATGATTGAGAAGTAAAATGAGATATTTGAAGGATTAGCAAGTGTGTGTTCTTTTACAAGGCCATTCTATTAATCACTTAGGAAAACTACAAACAAATCAATCAAGTAACAAGTTATCTAAGGTAAAAATAATCTTAGAAGGTACCTATAAGCCGAAACCTCTAAGAGTTGTGAATTATTGAAATAAATTCAGAAGTAAATTTGTATCCTTGAGGATCACTCAAAGAAAGTTTATTAACAAATTAAAACTAAAATTAGATAACAGAGAATGCAAAACTAATTATGATACCCTATCCTTATATATATTAATCGTTGGTAATAGATTATTTAGGTGAAATTATAATTCCAGTGAATCCAATGAAGGATCATAAACTTAAAATAAAATCAAAGATTTGTATAGGTCTTAATAGTTAAATGTTTCATCATGAAAGATTCAAAGAATTACATTATTGGAAAAGTAATTCATAGCCAAAAATAATAAGAACTTACCACTTTATAAAAGATGTTGAGAAAAATATGACTCCAACCTAGTTCCAATGGTTTTCTAAAAAATATTATGATTAATATGAATATCTTAAAGGAATCAAAAGGTAAGTGGTTCATGTTCATGATAATTAATTTGAAATTTTAAATGGTACTTGTTGAAAGTGATTCTTTGTCTACATAATTATTTTCTTTGTAGAGATAAAATCCCAATCAACATCATATCTACTTTCCTCCTAATCGAGGGATGCCTTTAGTTGACCCACAACTTGAATTTAATGAGTTGATTATACCTAATAATGATTCCCTTGTTTCCATTGTTGAACCTTGAGTTTGTTCATAGTAGATATTCAAGAGTTGATTATATCTACTACGAACCTTTAGTTTGTTCGTAGAAGATATAATGATTATACAATATTTAAAGAAGTAGATATTGTGTTTCTTAACAAATATTCAAGAGTTTCATAAGTAACTTGTTCATTATAAATAAATAAAACAATTATTGTTCAAAATATTTCCGTCAATTTGTTCTTCACAATCAAACAATAGATTATATGGGACCTGAAAATCAATAGATTTTTTTTGTTGTTGGAAGAATGGGTTCTTGTTCTGACATGCATTTTGATAATACGGTGTATTCATTCGAATCAAGAAAGCGTGAAAAACATTCTTGTGAATCAAGACTTACACTATCTTCCATATTGAATTATGTTTTGAGATTATTTTTCATACAAATTCCTTCTAGAACATAATGTTTGTTTCAATACGAAATTCCTTGCTTCAAATAAATGTGTGACAATGTGAACCTTGTTCAAGGTATATATATATATATATTTTTTGATTAAAAACGAGATAAGAATACCATTCAAGGAATCCTTTCCTAGAGGGTTTATCACATTCACAATATCTATAAAAAAATATGTGCAATACTTAATAAAAAATCATCATAAGATTCATGTATTTTCTTTCGTATTTTATCACATTCACAACAAGGTTCTTCATAGTCATAATTTCTATGAATAGATAGAAAAAATTCCATGAATTGTTTCTATCAATGAGTAGATTTTTCTAGTAACACTATATACCAAGTGTAAATGCATCATTCATAAGTGAGGGTAAACAATTTGCATACTTTATTGTCTTAATTGTTTTTTAAATTTTGACATGTAAGATTAAAATGGTTGTGATGCCTAAATGAAGGGGATTTTCCATTACCATCAAACTTAATCGTAGATAAGAGATCTACTATATTTTCTAGGATACAAAATGATGGTCTTAGGAGACTAAAAGAATGATCTCATACATGGGTATGCAAAGTAGCGATGGTCTCTTAAGAAATTTTAAAAATAGCTCCACATGTCAGCTCGTCATCCGACCCTCTTTTGAGGACCAAAAATATTGACAGTGATGAATGAGCATATAAAATCAGTAAGGATTATTTCCAATGAAAGGTCCCAATTATACCTTCCACTATTTGGAATAGGGAATCCATTTGGTTTATGGTCTGACCACCTTTAGATGGTTTTTTTCATGTTTTATTGGTTATGGCCTTACCACTTTTAGAAAGTTTTGTTTGTGTTTTACTGGTTGTGGTCCAGTCCACCATTTTTGTAATTTTTTTAATACAATAAATTGAAATGAAACTAATATAATATGGAAAATGAAGGATGATGCATGGGATAACTAACAAAAATGAAGGAATAAACATATTACAATGATATTACTACTTTCAAACTATAGTAAAAAGTTACTTATGTTAGGGTCCTATAAATTTTTATAAGGCCACTTGATTATAGTTGAGGATTTTTATATGTGAGATGTTGTAAATAATATTTTATTCTATAAATTATTTCCAAAAAGGCTCTTGGCTTGCCTGGTTTCCTCGGATGACTTTTCCCCTTCATCCATTTTTCCCAATCATTCATTCACTATTGCACCACTCACTCCCCTATCCATTCATCCCATTCACCTCATCATTCTCCCACCAATCTTCCCTGGATAAAAAAAATTTAGATAACTTAGGATAGATAATTAAATAAAATATTGATTAGTTTAATAACTAATTAAATTAATAATTTAAATCATTAGTAATTAGGTTATTGTGATTAGGTTAGTACTTAGGATAGTGTAAATAATGATAATTTTCCATAGTTAGTATACAGGTTAAAGCTATTAATTAAATAATGTAATGTTAATTTAATAACATTAAATTGTATATAGTTAATAGTATGCAATAAGGTAGAATTCATACATAATAATAAAAACTATATTAAAAACCATATAATAAATATTAATAAATAAAATAATTAATTTTTTTTAATAAAACACGTAAACCAAAACTAAATAACAATAACAAAAAAACGAAACATTATAAAAAAAAAAACTAATACTAAATTTATCCTAAGTCTAAAATCCCCTCCCGTATTTTATACACGCACACATCCCCAAAAAATCAAATAAAAGGTCATATTATTATTTCAAACCCCCCCTTCCATCCAAACTTTAACTAAGGGGGGGGTCGAAAAGTGGTTTTTACCACTTCCACTTGTCATTCCCACAACATTTCATAACCCCCCCTAATACCACTTACCACCCTACCACCCCCTAAATCCACTTTCCTCCCTCCGCAAACCACTTTCCCCAATTCAAAAACCGTTTTTTCCCCATTTCGACCAGTGTTTTTCTGAGGCGATTTTCGGGCAAACCAGGAGGGATTTTGAGAAACCAAAAGAGGTTTTTTCTCAGAACAGGCCAAATAACAATAACCTCTCCCATATTTATCATATATGTTACATATTTGGAGAATAGAAAACATCTTTGAGCCCTATTTTTTGGGATTTAGGATTTTCTTCATTGAGACATCTATTTCAAACTCAGACCCTGGACAACTGGAGATGAATTTCAAAAACCGAGAGAGGTTTTTTCTTAGGACAAGATAATATAAAAAAAAATCCCCTAGATTTTACACAAATATATCATAGTGGGACAATCGAAGACTACCTTGGACCCTATTTTTCATAATTTCAGGAGGAGAATAAATAAAAAGAGACAGATAACAGAGGGATCAAATTGACTGAGCAAAGAGAAGACATCGAAGAGACATGAGTCATAAACCACTTCCACCAAATTAGCACCAAATATCTGAGAAATATACAAAATCCCTTTATTTTTGTAGTTACAAACTTAGAGATGCAATTAGTTTACATATCCCTAAAATAAATCCTGATCAGTTATGATAGGATCATTTGTAATAAGTTTATAAATACTTCTCATTTGGAAGTATGAAGTTTGTGATTTTGTTTTAAGAAGGAATATGATCATTCGATGTCAAGTAGTTAACTGAGGTCAAGGGACCTTTTGCAGTAATACAAGACAAGATGTTTAGGATTCATTTGCTATATCTATGTGGTGACGTGCCTCTTCTGTAGCTTGTTTTCTCTGTTTACATATTGGTTTCTTTATGAATTATCTTACAGAAGGTTAAAGAACATAATTTGTTGAAAGATACACGCTGATTCTCACTGTGATAGTTTAAATGTTTTCCTCTAATATTTAGTGGCAAAATTCTTAATTTCTCTGTTGCTCAATTAATCCTGTCTCTTTTCTCCTATTTCATTTCATCCAAATTTACCAAATCCAGTAGTATGTCTACCTTGCCTTGTTTCACTTTAGCTTGATACTTCTACAAATTGATCATCCCAAGACTCTTTGAATCTATTTCCAATGGCCTTCCCTTGCTGTTTCAACCAATTTTTTTAAAAAACCAAACCCTGTACTATCATAACTAGCCTAAAATTCCCAACAAACAAAGATAAATCTTATAGAGAGATCCCTCTCTGAGTCTAGTGGGGATAGATCCTAGAATACAAAGTGGTTTTGTGCTTACCTCTGTCAACTTCTTCCTCATCCTAAGAAATTACGAAGTGATAACAGTTTCGCGACCATACTGGGGAACAAAAAGTTTCATTTTATCCAGAAAAGAGTATCAAGTTTTATATCTAATTACTAATGGTGGATAGTGATTAGACATAGGAAGGATGAAATCATCTGCATGGCGACTCCATTCTCAGTTATACCCATATGAAAGAATATCATGACGAATCCATTGTTAGAAAGAATTATTGCTTGAGGTGTTCACCAATGACTCCACTAGGATAATGAAGAACTCATATGTTGATATCATCATTTCAAGGTATGCATGTTTAGATTTTTCTCAGATTCATGGTTTCTTGAATCCTTTACTCAAGGATGAATATTTTTTGAGAAATAGTCCAAAATTCAATGGAGATGATCTGAGTTTGACTTGGAAACATTTATCAAATTTTCATGATTTCACTGAACTTGTTAAAGTCAAACCTGAATATGTTTTCCTCTGATTATTTCATGATTCATTCCAAGGAAAGTGTAAAAGTTGGGCTGAAGGTTTGTCTGCTGGATCTATTAAAACTATTACCATTTTTTGGATGGTCTTTATGGAAACATGGATGGAGGGGATAGAGTTTTTGGTAGACTCTCCTTCCATTCACAACTTCAGAGAACATAATGATATGTACATTGATGAGGAAATTGATGAGAACTTTTCTGCATGTTTGTCTTCTTAATTGAAATCATGTAAATGTAGCTCATAGATCAGGATTCAATTTTTGGATGAATTTGCTAAAGATATTGAAAGAGAATTTAAATCTTTAGAAGATCAGGATAATGAATCAAATTTTCCTTCATTTTATTCAATTTCATAATTTTTATGTCAAGAGGGATCTGTTTTTCCTGATTCATTTGAGAATCATAATAACATTTCTTTTGAAGCTCATGAAGAGGATCAGATTTTAAATTTAGAAATTTTAAGCAACCAAAAGAAAGTGGTCAATAGTTTATGTGAAGAATCAACTTGTCATATTACAGATCTACAATTTCAACATAATGATGTGCATATGATTGATGGTCCTAGTTCCCATGCAAATCAAAGTCTTGGATTTATATGGTTGCATGATGGATCAAACCTACATGATATTGATATTGATTCATTTGAAAGTTTTCAAAAAGATGACAGAAGAGATGAGCATACCATTCACATTTCCTCTGAAGATGAGTTTGAGAGTTTTCAAGAAAAATTACAGTTTGAGAAGCCCCATCATAGCAATCAAATGGTAGAATATCATGAAAGTTATCATGTTTTCTTTGATCCTATAGCTGACAATATGGTGGAATTTTTCAATCGGAATAGTTGGTCATGCTTTCTCCATAAAGGTCAAATCTGCTATTATTGGTTGTTTCCAATACACTTTTCAATTTTGACTTTGATCAATCATGATTAGGAATCCCTATTATTAGATCAACTATTGGATTGGATTCATTGGCACTTTTCCATTACTTGATTGAGTAGAATTTTTGACAGATTAGAGTAGGAGTGTGAAAATGAGCTCGACATGGCGAGCACTTCTTTCATAATTTTTCAATTTGGTTTTAGTATGGATTTCAGTTTCCATGTTTTCATTTTTAGTTGCAGAAGTGCAGTCCAGTTTTTAGTTTGGTATTGTTTCAGTTCAGGTTTGGAACAAGTTTCATGTCACAAGTTTGAAACACGTACAAGAGCAGGTCACAGGTCAGAGTAAGTTGTAGGCTTTAGTTTTGGGATCAACCCAATGAACAAGGATACTTAGTATATGATGTTATTGGCACCTCATAGGGAGGATACCATCCCCAAGTGCCTATGTTAGGGTCCTATAAAAATTTATAGGGTCACTTGATTATAGCTGAGTATTTTTATGTTTGAGATGTTGTAAATAATATTTTATCCTGCAAATTATTTCCAAAAAGGCTGTTGGATTTCTTGGTTTCCTCGGATGACTTTTCCCCTCCATCCATTTTTTCCCAATCCCTCATTCACTGTTGCACCACTCACTCCCAAGTCCATTCATCCCATTCACCTCATCATTCTCATGCCAATCTTCCCTGAATAAAATAAAGTTAGATAACCTATGATAGATAATTAAATAAAATGTTGCTTAGTTTAATAACTAATTAAATTAATAATTTAAATAATTAGTAATTAGGTTAGTGTGATTAGTTTAGTACTCAAGATAGTGTAAATAATAATAATTTTCCATAGTTAGTATACAGGTTAGTAAATAATATGTAATAAGGTAGCATTCATAAATAATAATAAAAACTATATTAAAAACCATATAATAAATATTAATAAATAAAACAATTAAAAACAAAGAAATAAAAAAAACACCTAAAACAAAACTAAATAAAAATAAAAATAAAAAATGAAACATTATAAATAAAACATAAAACAAAATAAAGTTTACCTATGAAAACAAAACCATAAAAAAAAAAACAAAAAAAAACAAAAAAACAAACTAATACTAACTTTATCCTAAGTCTAAAATCCCCTCTCGTACATGCACACATCCCAAAACAAATCAAATCAAAGGTCATATTATTATTTCAAACCCCCCTGCCATCCGAACTTTAACGAGAGGGTGGGGCTAGAAAAATGATTTTTACCAATTCCACTTGTCGTTCCCACATCATTTCAGACCTCCCCCCCCACCCCCTCGAAATCCACTTTCCCCCCTCCAAAAACCACTTTCCCCAATTCAAAAACCGTTTTTTTACCCATTTCGACCAATCTTTTTCTGAGGCGATTTCTGGGAAAACTAGGAGGGATTTTGAGAAACCAAAATAGGTTTTTTCTCAAAATGGACCAAGTAACAATAACCTCTCCCAAATTTCTCATAGATGTTACATATTGGGAGAATATAAAGCATATTTGGGCCCTATTTTTCAATATTTAGCATTTTCTTGTTTGAGACATCTATTTCAAACTCAGACCCCAGACAACTGGAGATGAATTTTAAAAACAACGAGAGAGGTTTTTCTCAGAAAAAGGTGATTTACAAAAACCTCCCCCATATTTTACACAACTATCTGAGAGTTGGAGAATCTAAGACTTCCTTGGACCCTATTTTTCAGAATTTTGGGAGGTGAATAAATCAAAAGAGATAGATGGAAGAGGTATCAAATTGATCGAGAAAAGAGAAAACATTGAAGAGACTTGAGTCATCAACCACTTCCATCAAATTAGCACCAGAGATCCGAGCAATATAAAAAATCCATTTATTTTTGTAGTTAGAGATACAATTAGCTTACATATCCCTGAAATAAATCTTGATCAGTAATGACATGATCATTTGTAATAATTTTATAAATACTTCTCATTTGGAAGTATGAAGTGTGTGAAAAAAATGTAAGAAGGAAGATAAGCATTCAATGTAAAGTAGTTCACTGGGGTCAAGGGACCTTTTGTAGTAATACAAGACAAGTTGTTCAGGATTCATGTGTCATATCTATGTGGTGAAGTGCCTCTTATGTAACTTGTTTTCTCTATTTACATATTGGTTTCTTTATGAATTATCTTACATAAGGTTTTAAATGTTTTCCTCTAATATTTTGTGGCAGGATTCTTAATTGCTATGTTGCTCAATTGATCCTGTCTCTTTTCTCCTATTTCTTTTCATCCAAATTTACCAGATCCAGTAGTATGTCTACCTTGCATTGTTTCACTTTATCTTGATACTTTTGCAAATTGATCATCCCAAGACTCTTTGACTCCAGTTTTCAATGGCCTTCCCTTTCTATTTCAACCAAAATTAAAAAAAAAAAACAAACCCTGTACTATCATAACTAGCCTAAAATTCCCAACAAACAAATCTAAATGTTACAGAGAGATCCCTCTGTGAGTCTAAGAGGGATAGATCCTAGACTCGAAAGTGGTTTTGTGGTTACCTCTGTCAACTTCTTCCTCAACCTGAGAAATTACAGAGTGATAACAACTTAAACAAACAAAATCAATAATCTAAATAACCGGTAGTAATACATAATTTTTTGGTAATGAACAACTAAGTATAGTACCATGCTTAAATCTATAAGAAAGAAATCAATGAGATGAAGTAAATAAATTGGTTACTTATAAGTGAGAAAAGTTTCCACTATAAAAGCATATGCTCATATCATTCCAAAATGAAGTAAATTAGTAGAAAAATTTACAAAAAACACTTTTAAAACTTAGTTTTGTCTCCAAAATTATTGGACAACAATGACTTCTCATTTGTTAACACTTCATAGAAAATTCTACAATATACACAAGCAAAAATCCCTTTTACAATTCAAATCCGTCTCCTTATAGAAAAATGGAGAGGGAAAATCAATTGTTTTTATACATTTAATTGAATACTTGTCTCCCCTTCCTATATGTTGGGTTCCTTTATTTATATATCACTTTCTAAAATTTGGGTATTCAATTCTCCTTGATTGTTCAAATTGAATAAATTGAACAAAAAATATCATCATGACAAGAACACACCAGACAAGCCAAGAGACACAAGAAGTGGTGGAAAAGGAATAGGCCATATTCACAACATTGTATTCATTTTAATGATACAAATATATAATACAACAATGACACAACGTCATTTTATCTCACCTCACCTCGAAATCTCATCAGGGTATAAGGAAACAGGAGGCAAAGTAGGACTCTAGAAGTACACTTAGGATAAAAATTATATTCTTAAATGTGAAATACATAAAGGTGATATGCTATGATGTCATCATTGTACATGAGTAAGAGGATAACATTCCTCTCCTTTGGAAGTTGACTCCATGCTCCATGTGGCTTGAAGGGGCTCCACCCTTTTCTATCCTCAACTTATGTATATGTGTAATCCATGTCTCAGAAATTTGATTCAATGAATCTCCTTGAGGAAGACGTGTTTCTTGAAGGGATATTTGTAGGAATCTATGCTTTGCCTCATTATTTGTTCAAAATTTTCCATATTAGGAAACAAATCTCTAATCAATGTAATTTCCTTGGTAGGGGATTCTACATACTTTTGAATGGATGCTTCATTAATTTTGGATAGGGAATCGATGTATTTTCTACTTGAATTTTTGTGGTATTCTAAGCCTTTTGATACTTTCTCATATGTGAATAAATTATACTTCAACCCAAAATATGTTAAGTGGTAAGGATTAACCATATTATCTATTACTTTCCATAATAGGGTAGCATTTTTTAATTCTTGAGTAACTCCCTTGAGAGCAGTATTGGATACCTTTTTCCAGTATTTTAACTTGAAGTTCATTTAGAAAAATATTTTAGGTGTGAAAACATTAATTTTTGTAGGTATTTCCTTTGAAGAGGGAAACCAATATTTGAATTTCCAAATTGAAATTGACCTTACTGATATGAAATCTCCCAAGTTTATATATGAGTCATGACACCAATAATATCATGACCATAAGCTTGAACATGTTGGGATTTGTCATAAACATTTCTCTGAACATCATTCAACTCATTTTGAACTTTGAAACACTACTACATATGGGATAAATATTCGACAAAGGATACAATTATTCACACCATCACAAATTATGTCATAATTACTAGAATTTTAATCAATTGTTTTTTCAGGGTGCCTTGATGTATGTCATACTTGCGACGAAGTACTACATTCACCAATCTTGTGACAATATCCAACTACCCTTTTGAAAATGATTTAATGGTCACTAGCTTGGTCAACTTTGACATAGTCAAAGTTCATCGGAATACTGGTGACTATTAGTGATTTCGACTATTTTTTTGTATGTGCGAAGATTACAAAATCTTTTTCTTCTCATTGTTTGTTGCATGAATTATTAGTCTTTTTCCTATGCGCTACTTGCCTCAGATCTAATTCTTGATCTGTATAGCTCATATTTTGTACTTTGAAGGTTACAATTTTTTAATATTTCTTTGTCTCCTTTTAAATACCCACATTGGATCCCTGACACTTAGACAATATTTTATTTGGGGACACAAATTGTTTCCTAGGAAATAGGTATGAACATGTCTACTCAATTCGATTTAATTACTATACAATTTGTCTTGGTCTAGTTTTCTTTTATTACTTGCTTATAGTGAAGCCTTGGAACTTATGTGGTAAAAATGTATGGTTTTGATTTCTTGATTAATTTTTGACTACTATTATAAACCTTTAATAAATATATGATGAGAATAACTGAATTCTCTAGTACATATGGGGTCAATCTTCCATGACATTTGTACCTTAAGAATATATTTGTATATTAAAATTATATTGGTTCAATGGATTTTGTTGTAAATATAGGAAATCCCAATGTCGAGAATTACATGTGAAGAGAGTGAAAGGGAACTTTCTAGGTTAAGGGTGACAATGAAGGAATAGGGTGATGAGAAATTTTATTTCCCTTACAATGAGTTCAGGGGCTTGAATAGAATAAGACTTGTAAGAAAAACAATTGAAAGATATTGTTGGAGGTATGGGAATTGTTAATGGGGGTATACATATCATCCCATGGTAAGTTGTCCATTATATATGTCTTTGTATTGATTATATTTATAAAATTTTCTTTTGCTTTAATATTTGTTATATACACTAATGTTATTGATTGTTTGTAATTATAAAAATAAATCCTCCTGGGTATCTATCGTTGAATAAATATGTTCTTAGTAATAGTATAAATACTATTGTATAATATGTGGAAGATGGTATGGATATTGAATATCAATTCAATCCTATGGAAGAAGATGATGCCAATAATATTGTTGAGCCGGATGATGGGACAAATAGATTGATCCAGGACATATTTGTTCCTATTGATGAGGAAAAATTTGATGATATTCATGATGTAACTTTTCTTGAGAAGGTACAAAAACCCCTTTATCAAGGCTCAAGACCAAATATTCTCTCTACTATAATATTGTTGGTGAAATTGAAGGTATTGAATGGTTTTTCAAACACTTGTCTCACACAGATCCTAAGGTACGTAATATATTTCGTCACATATTATATGTAAAGGTAAACCTTTTTTATCTCTATTTTTAGTGTCAAATAATGTGTAAATTAAGGATGCAATATTTATGATTACTATTATTTACATTATCTAGTTATTTTTTATGTTGCATATTGTTAGGTGAATGTTTCTTACCACCATCAAATAATTTACCTTGCACATATCGAGAGTTGTGTGAAATTATAAAAGATATTCGAATGGAGTATCAGGATACTAATGCATGTCTGAATGATCATATTATATATTATGTAAAATATGCATAAAAAACGAAATGTCATCGATGTCAAATAAGTGGATATTGAACCGATCAAGTAACAAAAAATATGCCTCACAAGGTTCTTCATCATATTCTGATAATTCCATGTTTGTAGTGATTTCTCAGATTCATAGCACAGTTTATGGATTACCATGGATGAAACATAAGTGAAGATGGCGTTCTTCGAGTTCCGGTAGATGGTTTTTCATTTAGGAACATCGAAGAAAGAGGGACGGTTTTTAAAGAATAACCTCGCAATATTAGGATTTCATTGGCAGTAGACGATGCCAATCCATTTGGTGAAATAAGGTCTATTTACTCAATGTGGCCTATTTTTGTTATAAACAATAACCTTCCTCCTTAAATTTTAATATAGAGGGAGCACACAATGTTGGAAGTGATTGTTCTAGGTATTTGTTTATAAAATTGGTTTGAACATTGCATTTCATTTGTCTTATTCATTGTTGATTTTTGTAGCTTCGGGAAGGTATTCTCACATTCCCTAGGTGTCATGCATGTGGAAATCATCATGGGCACCACATTACACTATTCGTTTGGAGAAAACCTCCATCAGAATGAAGTTGGGGATTCATGGGTTTGGTGGTAGGATTTATGGGTTTGTGTCGGGGCTTCACACCCCCAAGAAAGTCTAATTTGATGTTGAATTTTGGAGGGGCTTCTATGTTGACCCCTAATACTTTTATATAAAGGAGAGAAGTCATTGTGACATTTGATTTGATGTAGAGTGTATGGACAAATTATGGAGTTGGCATAAGTGATTTTGTACATGTGCCAAGGATCTTGGTGATTTCAGCAAGGGAATGTCTATAAATCTAGAAAATATGGCCTAGGAAGAAACAATACGAGTGGAGCGAATAATACAAAAGTATCTGTGCAATTTTTCATATATGTATACCGACTGCGGTGGGAATAGTTGCATACATATGTGGATTGCAGTTGGAACATTCATGTGTGTATTTGGGTTGCATTGGGCACAATCACGTATGTAGATGAGTTGCATTGGGCACAATCACGTATGTAGATGAGTTTCATTGGGCACAATCACGTATGTAGATGAGTTGCAGAAGGGTCAATCATGTACATTCATATAATTTTTTGTAGGCATGAACAAGTCCATAGAAGTTGACATCAACAATAGTACATGTGAAATCAACAGATAGTATAGGTTGTCTACAAAAAATTTGTGGGCAGAGGAAATTTATAGGGATTTACTAAGGTTTGGTTTTCTGATTTTTCTATTATTGGAGGACAAGGTTGTCCTCAAATTCTGGTGAATTTTTCTTGGTTTGGAGGGCTGGTTTTTCCCTCAGAATTTCTGAAATTGACCAAGTTACAGAACATAAAATTGTGTGTCTCATTTGGTTGATGACTCATCTCTAATCTTTTTGTTTCCGCTGCATATATTTTCAATCAATAATTTTTAGTGTAAAATTGTTTAGTGATAACAACTAGGGTTTACTGTTAGCTCACTACGAAGAAATTTTCAGATCTAAAAATTAGTCACATAAGATTGTATGTGAAAATTTACATGGTATCATAGCTTGGGATATGAAGAGAAGAGGATTATATTGAGATACATTGTTGGATACAACAATGGATGAATGTTTTTCTTTTTCTTGTTACGGGAAGGTCATAGGTGACAAATCTGTGAGGGAGTTGTAGCAGTGTTGAGGAGTTATCTCTGAGAGGGAGATACAATGACAATTGTAGGTGGAAACAGGTTATAAGGTCTCTGGTTTGAGATGTGGAGTTGTGGGATATTGCAACTTGTTGGTGTGGAAGGTTGGGAGTTTTGGTGGATTGGAGCAGAGATCAATTCATAGTAGTATGTTCTGTGGTGGGTTTCCAACTCTGGGGATGGACTTTCAGTGACTTGTAATAGTGATTTGTGATGGTTTTAGCTCAGGTGATTTGGCACAAATGAGATGGCTTTGTGTGTATGTCATGTTTACAAGATAGAGTCTTCATTGGGATAGAAAGTTGTTGGAGTTACTTCACACACACTTAGGATTTCGTTTTCCTAAGTTTTTCCCTTGTTTATTAGTCATAATTAGTCATTATCAAGTCTCCTATATTTTAGGGGAGAATATTCCACCTGGGGAATATTCTCTTTCAGTTGGTACTTCTGTTTGACTAGTTGAGTTGAGTCTAGATGTTGCATTGGTTTTGTCACCATGCAACATTGATATCATCGCCATGATAATGGGCACTTGCCTTGGGATCATCATAAAATTGGCACATTACCCTTTATTCCTTAATCTACTCCTCAGTACACTCTGTTCAGTGAGTTAACTCAATACTAGTTGACTAGTTAACTTAGCTAGGTGGCAGTTCACTCCCATAACTTCTTGAAAGACTATGCTAGGTAGCATTGCACTCCCGTAATTGTTGGTGTGTGTCCAGATCCCTCTAGAACAAAACTATGGAACATTGGGTCTCCTCCAATGCACATTCATTGAGTTATACAGAGTATATCATGTGTAAATTATTCATTATTCATAATGGTTAATGATAATTCTTCTATTTTTTCTCTCTTGCTTCTTCTTTCTCAATTTCTCTCTGCAAATATTTGTTTTATTTTCTAGCTAGATCTATTATGTGCAAGTTCAACACATTTACATGGTGTCAGAGCTAGCGGACTACTAAGCAAAAGCTACACCAAAATGTTTTTCAGGTACAAAATATTGAAGACAACAGAAAGATGGATTTCCAAAAAGAATTCATTCTTACACCTTACAACTACTTTGCATGGAAGGAGAGAATAATGATTCATCTAAAAACTAGAGGATTGTACAGGTTAACCTTGAATAAAGATACAGAACTGATATCAGCAATATAAAAATCGAAGTACTTAAATCGGATGGATGAAGCACTTAGAATGATTTGCAGTCTTATTTCTCCCGATCTCCTTTTTCACATATCTTCCTGTAAGACTCACAATGAAGCCTAGACCACCTTGGAAGGGCTCTTTGGAAAATAGGATGATATGAGGTGACACAAGTTGGAGGTGGAACTTCTCACATTGGATCCAAAAATATTTGACAATATCCAATATTTCTTTACAAAATTCAAGGATTTGTTGTTGCAATTCAAAGCTTGTGGGGTTGATAAATCTAAGGAGGAGAAAAAAATGGTTCTCACCATTCTCTCCAAAATTGGCTATGAATTCTCTATATTCGTATCCACATTCCATTCTGTCAGATTCGCCTATGGAGCCACCTAGAAGATGTCTTCTCTTGAGGACTTTATTGAATCCCTAACACAAGAGAAAACCAAGTTCATCAACATGGGAAAAATCAAAGGCCCAAAGGTGCATGCACTTACTGTGCAAGATGGAAGCCACCGATATTAGAAATCTAAAGATAAATACAAAAATAAAGATCATGCACATCCAAAGAGGGAAGGGTACAAAAAACCCTTTACTGATGCCTTCAGATCCAAAGGGGGAAAGGGAAGAAAAGGGGAGAAATGTGCGTACTGTCACAAAGGATTCCATATAGAATTAACATGCATGCAAAAAAAATAGATTTAATGTCTCAAATACTTCAGCAAAACAAACTTGGAGATCGTATCCCCGAGGGTGCCAAGAAGAAGAAGCCATAAGATCTGAATCCCAAGAAAGGAAATTCTAGCCATGCCTTGATTGCCATCAACTCCTCTCCCGATGCTTGGATCGTAGATTCAGGAGAATCACATCACATGGCTGCCTCAAAAGTAATATATTATTCATTGTATGCATGCAAAGGTCCTCCTATTCTGATGGGGGACAACTCTTATGTCGAAGTCACCAACAAAGGAAGGATTGAACTCACCAACGGAAGCTTCGAGAATGTGTTGCATGTTCCCAAACTTTCCATCAACCTTCTCTCTATGTATCAGATGAGGAATTATGGCACTGAAAAGAGAGTCATATTCACACCAAATTTTATGGGCATATACGACATGAAAACCAACTCCAGGGTTGCTACCGATGAGGTAAATCATCGGTCTAGATTGCATACTTTTTCTGAATTCATTGAACCTGATTCAACTTTACTGCTTACTCATGATTATGAAAGTAGTAAGATATGGCGCGAAAGGTTTGGACATTTGAATTTCATATACATGCAACAAATTATCAAGAAAATATTGGTTGATGGTATAGCAGACATCCATTTCTCCAAGGGAGTATGTGAGGGATGTGCTCTCAGAAAACACCCTCAAGAGAAATTCGACAAAGGAAAGTCTCAGAGAGCGTCTTCACCTTTATATCTGATCCATAGTGACCTTATGGGTCCTTTTCCACATCCATATATCAACAAAGTGAGGTTTTTTCTCATTTTTGTTGGTGATTTCTCACATTTTACATGGATCTACTTTCTCAGGAAAAAATCTGAGGTCTTTCAACACCTCAAAGATTTCAAAGCCCTGGTTGAGACACATTCCAGAAAGAATATCAAAGTCCTCCGAATTGATAATGGGGGAGATTATGTCAATCATGAGATCCATAATATTTTCCATGAGGTAGGGATTCAGTTACAACACACAGTTCCCTATACCCCACAACAAAATAAAGTTGTTGAGCATAAAAATAGATCTCTAAAGGAGATGGCATCTTGCATGCTACATGCAAAGTCACTACCACAAAGACTATGGGATGAAGAAATTAATTGTGAAACATACATCCAAAACGTATATCCCCATAGATATGTCAAGGATAAGACCCCCTATGAGGCTTGGAGCGGCCTCAAATCGGAAGTGACCCACTTTTTCATTTTCATTTCACGTGCATGGGGCCAGATTCCCTTTGAAAAGAGGAAGGCACTTGATCCACAAAGCACTAAGTGTATTTTTTTGGGATACCAAGATGGTGTGAAGAGATACTGGCTTATTGATCTTTCCTCAGACTGGATCATCATTGAGTGTAGTGTCCAATTTGAGGAAAGTGTCTTGCATGTACCTCAACATCCGCATTCAGACACCTTAATTATTCCACCTATCCGAAATGATGAGAATGCACATGACAAATCTTCTTCAGATGAGAGTTCTGATTCAGAGGAATCAAATGATTCAGATTTAGAGTCATTAAAGTCAAATGTAGAGTCATATAATCCAGATACAGTTGCAGAGTCAGAGCAGAGGCCCAAGTGGGCACAAACTACTCTTCAGGATGCAGGGGATCTCATTGGTGATCCAACCGATACTAGGAGGACTCGATCTGATTTCAAGGAGACTCATGTTGCACTCACTGCCACTGAACCATTGCCATCCAATCATATTTTCTTGGTCCATTCTTCAGATCCACAGTCTTATGGCGAGGCTGTTGGAAATCCCTTTTGGGAATCCTCCATGTAGGAGGATTACAATTCCCTCCTCGAGAACCAGACTTGGGATATAGTTCCCCTTCCTTCTGGGAGGAAACTTTTTAGATGAAAATGGGTCTATAGGACCAAGAGCGCAACAGATGGACATATTAGCAGATACAAATCCAGGCTTGTTTCCAAATTCTTTCAACACATGCTTGGTATTGAATATGATGAGACATTATCTCTAGTAGTGAAAATGGATTCCATACGATTACCACTTTCCATTGAGGCAACCAAGAGATGGGAATTCCTTCATATGGATGTGAAGAATGCATTTCTTCACAGTGATCTCTCTGAGGAGATATATATGGAGTAGTCCTAGGGATTTATGCAGGACTCATATTTGGTCCATTGATTGAATAAGTTCTTTCATGACCTCAAGCAGGATTTGAGGGAATGGTATGCCAAGATGGACTCCTACCTACTATCACAAAAATTTGTATGTTGTAAATCATACCTGAATGTCTACATGCTTAGGACGAATGATTCACTTCTACTCTTAGTTATGTATGTTGATGATTTGTTGATCACCGGTTGATCGACTTCATCAATTGTTGCTGTCAAGAGGATTCTACATGACATTTTTTTGATGACGGACATGGGTCTGCTACAACTCTTCTTTGGACTCGATATCTTTCAGGATGCATCAAGCATCAAACTGTCTCAGCCCAAGTATGCACAAGATCTCTCCTTGAGAGATTTCACATGATATACTGCAAGTCTCCTTCGACTCCTTTCCTATCAGGAGTCAAACTTGAGGATGACAGGGAGACTCTACTGGTTGAAAACACACTATACAGATAGCTAGTGGGGAGATTGTTGTATCTCACACATTCCAGACTAGACCCTTCTATGAAGTTTGCGTAGTTTCCAGGTTCATGCAAGAGTCGCGTGAGCTAAATTGGAGGGTTGCAAAGCATATCCTTCGATACGTACAGGGCACCATCACCTTTGGGATTCATTATGTAGCAGACTCTACATTATATCTCATCGGGTTTACTAATTTTTACTAGGCTGGCGATAGCATTGATTGCAAGTCCACATATTGTTACTCACTTAGTCTTGGTTCTGGGCCTATCTATTGATCGAGAAAGAAGCAAGATGCCATTGCTCTATCTTCAACCAAGGAAAAGTAAAGAGGTGTAGTTAACATAACCATTTAGGCTATGTGGCTACAAAAGTTTCTCACTGAGTTGGGAATTCAGTTTCATCGTTCGATCATCATCTGGTGTGACAAACATGACACTTGGAAGTTCTGCAGAGATCTAGTTCAGAGGTAGCAAACGAAGCACATAGAGATACACATGCACTACATTTGGTACTTAGTAAAAGAGAGGATCATCGACCTACAATTCTATCTTTTAGCAGGACATACGACATATATCTTCACCAAGATCTTCATTGAGCAGAAATTCCATTCTCTACGAAGTTGTCTTGGAGTGAAGGACACAGTTGCCTAGCAAATGTAGTTCTTATTTTTACATACATTGTACCTTGAGGGGGGGGGGGGGNCATGAGTTTATCCCTCTTTCCTCACTTTATTTTAGTTTATCTTTTGTATTTGGTTACCTAACATGGCCTCATTGTTGGGACCCATTCTTTATTTTCACCATAGTGATGTTCAAGGGGGGTGTTGGAGTTACATCACACACACCTAGGATTTATTTTTCTTAAGGTTTTTCCTTTGTTATTAGTCATAATTAGTCATTATCCAGTCTCCTATATTTTAAGGGATAATATTCCACCTGGAGAATATTCTCTTTCAGTTGACACTTCAGTTTGACTACTTGAGTTGAGTCTAGATGTTGCATTGGTTTTGTCACAATGCAACATTGGGATCATCACCATGCTAATGCACACTTGCCTTGGGATCATCACCAGACTAGAGAATTACCCTTAATTCCTTAATCTACTCCTCACTACACTCTTTTCAGCTAGTTAATTGAAGACTAGTTGACTAGTTAACTCAGCTAGGTGGAAGTTCACTCCCGTAACTACTTGAGAGACTAGACTAGGTGGTAGTTCACTCTTGTAACTATTGGTGTATGTCCAGATCACTCTAGACCACCACTATGGTGCATTGGTTCTCCTAAAGTGATCATTCATTGAGTTATATAGAGTATGTCATGTGTAAATTATTCATTATTCATAACGGTTAATGAGGATTCTTCTATTATTTCTCTCTTGCTTCTTCTTTCTCAATTTCTCTCTACAAATATGTGTGGTATTTTCTAGCTAGATCTATTATGTGTAGGTTCAACACATTTACAAGATTTTCACATTGTTGAGGTATGAAAATATATGAGGCATTTGATCAAGGAGGATGAGGACACTTAGAGAGATGAGTTACAAAGGTATAGAGCAGAATAGATTGAGTGCCCATCCACAATTCATGATTTTTTAGAGAGAGGACATAGGTTCAGTTTTAGCATGTGTATAGACACACATATTTTTTTTGTGACTTGGATGATGGACTTGGGCAGAAGTTCATTGGATGGTTGTGAATTGGGTAAGAAGGATGATTGATCAGGGGATCAAATTTTTCTCAAAAATTCAAAGTGCTCGAAATCGCTTCAAACCGGACGAGAGCGTAGGCATCGCCATTGCAAACCCAACACAACTCGTTTTGTCTCAAACAGACATCGGGAGCAAGAGATATTGCAATCTGTTCGGAATGTCAAACAGGCAAAAAAGGGGACGCTGACTGTACAGTCCGTACAGTCCGTACAGGATGACGTGGCAGGGCCGTACGATCGTACGCTGACGTGGAAGAGGTGATGTGGCTGACAGTTGGGTGAATCAGAATGCGACACGTGGCATATTCTTGATCAATGGTAAGGTGCCACGTGGCCCAGTCATGGGATGCCATGTGAAACCCCTTTATTGAATATTGGTTTGATTAAAATTTTATGGGTCCGTGGGGGTCGAACCCCAGACCTCTCCACCAGTGTAATGCTTTAACAAAGTCCGCCTGACAAATACGCCCATACATTGTTGCTTACCATATGGTTGTTTGCGTTGTATTTAAAATCGAATGTTTGTATATATGGGCGGGGGTCAGGTCGGGGCTTAGCCCCGGCCCGTGGTCATATAGTTATTACATGTGGCCACTATATATGTGTATGCGTGCGGATATAATGGAGTTTGGTCACATTACATTTTAAAACCATATGACTATTATGTAAGCATGGGTTTTACATTGTGGTTATAACGGTTGGCACGGTTTTGAATGCGCTCGGTACTTGGCGCTTGGCCATTGGCTTATTGAACATTAGCCCTTTTTGCTTATAGAGCGTGGTCATATCATGAACCTCACATGCCCAGGTGCTAGGCAGTTAGGGGCTGGCGCACCCATAACCATCCTATAGTTCGCACTGTTGGCCCGGTTACGCCCGGTGCTGGGTTTTCACGCTTTAAATTGTGTGTGTGCCAGGTTCATGATACAAGGGTGCGTTTTGTAGATGCAGAGACAACAAGCTTGAAGGGGGGGACTTCCAGGAGGCCTAACTTCTTCGTTTTATTCTACCGATTGAGGTGCCGAAAAAGCCCAGCTAGGGGTTTATGGATGCTCTGAAGCCATTGGAGCAGTCGGTTGGTCAGTTTGAGCATTGTAAGACATTTTTTTGAGAACTTTGAGCAATTAATAATAATGATCCATTGGAAGTTGGACCAGGAGATGTATCCCACGAGAGGGGTGAACTCCTTTATCAATTGTTGTGTTTATGTGCTTATGTTCATTGATTATGTTGCTGTCTATTTGTATCTTGCATTAGTAGTCCTTTAATTAATGTGTTGCAAAGTTGATCCATTTTCTTTTAACACATAACATTTACTTGCAAACAATTTCAATATTTCAAGTCTTCTTCATTTTTAGATCAAGTTGGTATCAGAGCACTGGTTTTTGAAGACTTGATTGTTTGCAAGTGTTTGTTTCTGATGCTCACAAGGTTGAAACTCACAAGAGGAGAAGGTCAACTTGTGGAGCCAAGTTCTCATCCGACAAGGAGGAAGCATATACCATCACTGCAAGTTTCAAGGAGGCATTCACCAAATATGGCTCATGAAGAAAGTCATGAACGTGTTCCTGCAGAAGATGAAGATCTTAGAAAGGAAGTCACGGAGATGAGAGAGATGATGAAGATCTTGATGGAAAGGAACATATTGTCACAAGGTGAAGGCTCCAACCCTTCAAGGAATAAGGGAAGCAGTGGTGACAAAACTCCAAACGGAAATGGAGGGAATGGTGCTTCTCCACCACCCTCTCCTCCATATTCTTCTTCTTCTTCTACCAGTTCAAGACCTTTTCCGAATTCTCCAAGGGGACATGGTAAAAATCCTTTGCAAATTCCTTCATTAAAGCTTGATATAAAATTTGAATTGCCAATATACAATGGAGAATTTAATGCTGAGAAGTTAGATAATTAGATACATCAAATTGAGGTATATTGTAGAATACAAAAAATTCAAGATGATGAAACCAAAATTCAGCTTGCTTCGTTAAGATTGGATAGTGCAGCACTTATTTGGTGGGAATCAAAGACTCGGGAGGATATGAAAAAGCATGGTAAAATTTTGATTTCTTGGAATGATTTCATTGTTGCAATTAAAAAACAATTTTATCCATTGGCATATAAACAAAAGGCAACTATGGAATGGAAAAATTTTAGACAAGCTAAAGGACAGAGTGTGCAAAGATTTACTTAGGAATTTAGGAGAAGAGCTTTGGTTTTGGGAGTAGATTTGTCTTCTCAGGAAACTTTGCTCAAATATATTGGAGCTTTACATAGTTATTTCAGACATACTATACTCATGTTTAATCCTTCAAGTCTAGATGAAGTTTGTGTACAGGATACTCATTTGGAAGAAAGAGGAAGGAATGACACTCATGAGGGTAACAAGAAGACATTCAGCCATGGAGACAAGGGAAAGAAGAAGTTCAAGGGCAATGGCAGAAAGAATGTTGTTGTTAAGAAAGAGGGAGAAAAATTCACATGTAAACATGTTGGCAAATGCTTAACAGGTAGCATATGCTTGTCATTGATGACAAGTACAATAGTGGAGATGGAAGGATAAGAAGGATAAAATCCCTTGGGGATTCGGACATGAAAGCTCAGGAGGAACAACATTGAGGAAAATGCGCACATCAAATCTCAAGATACAGGAGTTTGCAGAGGAGAAGGAAGACAGAGATCCAGTGACCGTTGGATCCCATTCAAATTTCCCGAAAGGACGACATCCGTCAGATCTGCAGAAGCTGCGAGGGCGATAAGCCTCGAGAGAAAGAAGAGAAGTCCCAACACGAGGAGTTGTCATCGAGATATCAGCCATCGGGAGATCGGAGTTCTCAAGGTCATGAAAACCGGGACATTGAAAGTCTCGATATCCCGACATAATCATGACCGTCCATTTGGAAGGACGCGTGGCAGCGATTGGGATCCACTGGGAGAAGCTCGACAGGAGGCTTTATCGGAGAATCAGGAATCGGAGTTTCACGAGCCCCGTGAACAATTACAACAGAAACCCCGAAATCGCGATGAAATAAATCCCGACTGAACCTGAACCGTCAGATCAACATGTGATCAAGACCGTCGATCCAACTCATGACATCAGACCACGTCATCTAGGGACACGTGGAACAACCAGGTAATGACAGGTGTCAGGCAGATTCAACACTTCAGGCACATGTAAGTCACGAATCAGAGTGACACGTGGCAGTATTTAACACGTGTCAAACCACATGTGACGTCAGCAGAGTATCGGGGATCGGGACTTTGAAATGACAAAGTCACTTGACATCAGGAATGTCGATTTCACGATATGCGATATCGCGATGTAATCTGAGCCATCAGATTAAGGTTAAATCTGAATCGTTGATTCAAGTCTGTATCAGAGTTTTGGGGATCACGAATTCATGAGGCAAAGAACACAATGCAACGAGAATCCCGATTTCGCGATATGCGAAATCGCGAGTGAATCTGGACCGTCAGATCCAGAAATGATCAGGACCGCAGATCTGAGCTCCATCTCGGAGCCTCGCCTATCGCGACTTGGAGTGACGAGAACCTCCATCACAGGAATCGCGAGATGCGAGATTGCGAGAAGATCAGGACCGTCGGATCACCAAGAACGTGGACCGTTGATCTGAGCTCCATCTCGGAGCCTCGCCTATCGCGACTTGGAGTGACGAGAACCTCCATCACAGGAATCGCGAGATGCGAGATTGCGAGAAGATCAGGACCGTCGGATCACCAAGAACGTGGACCGTTGATCTGAGCTCCATCTCGGAGCCTCGCCTATCGCAACTTGGAGTGATGAGAACCTCCATCATAGGAATCGCGAGATGCGAGATTGCAAGAAGATTAGGACCATCGGATCACCAAGAATGTGGACCGTTGATCTGAGCTCCATCTCAGAGCTTCGTCTATCGCGACTGGGAGTGACGAGAACCTCCATCTTAGGATCAGCGAGATGTGAGATCACAAAATGATCCAGACTGTCAATACATCAAAAGATGTGGACTAATGATCTAGGAGTCTTGCCTATCGCGACTTGGAGTGACAAAAATCTCCAACGAAGGAACAACGAGATGAGAGATCACGATGAGATCAAGACCGTTGATTCATCAAGATCATGAACCATCGATCAGGGTCGATGAAGATCAAGAGTTCAACTGTCTCAGAGAAGACGAAGAGTCTTAAACTGGCAGAGAGACTGAGGAATCTCAGTATAACATACAGTAATGTTGGACACGCGGGGGGAACCACCAGAGAAGCTGAAGAATCACGATGATGATCAGACAGAGCACTCAAGAGGTGGAGGATAACGACGCAGAGTCAGCATGTAGAGGCATTGCGAACACTGCATGCACAAGGTGCACAGAAGCTATAAATACACGGTACAAAGAAGGGTTGTGGTTTTTGTTGCTGTTGGAGGTTGTTGTGATTGTTGTTTAAGATGATTCAGGTGTGAAGAAGGAGGGGAGTACAGTAGATGAATAGCACAGAAGAGGAACTGTGCAGAGAATGGAGATAGCGCACAGAGCATAAAAAGCAGAAGACCAGACAACACAAGTAAGGTGAGAAGAAAGGCAATGAGGCAGACAGAGCAATGAAATGCAGCAGAACAGTGATAAATCGGGTAAGCCATTGTTGAACATTATATCACTGTAGTAAGTTTTAGATTCAAAGATTTATATTTTAGGGTGGTTGGGAGGTGCTAGGGAGGATTGTTGTCCTCAGAGGTTCAAGTGGGCGCTTGAACACAGGGAGTTGGTGCTTCCTTCTAGTTGGTGATAGAGAAACAAGGGAGTCGGTGCTTCCTTCTAGTTGGTGCTAGAGAAAACAGAGAGCTGGTTCTCTCAGCAAGTTGCAGCTTGCTAAACAGAGGTTGTAGCCTCATTATGAGTTGGTGCTCATATTTATGATAATGTAAAGAATGTAATTATTACTTATCATATAAAGAAAAATAGGTTTTTACCCTGTATGGGTTTCCTTGGAAAATATATGTCTCTGTGTTTCTCATATATGTGATTGATGCTGAATGTGCCTGTGATTATTTCTCTGCATTATTGTGATCATCATTCAGTGTTTCTTCAAAGAGTTTTAAAAGAAGCATAATTGTTTAAGCTCAGTAACAACTGATTCACCCCCCCCCCCTCTCAGTTGTCTAACAATTGGTATCAGAGCCGACCCCTTTTATCTAAGGGTAGATCCTTGAGCTTAAACATGTCAAGCCATGAAGGAAATTCAACCAATAAGGCCCCTCTGTTCAATG
>ML778866.1:739087-762137 GCA_009831015.1 Picea engelmannii | reverse complement strand
TTCATTTCAGCAAGTTAGATAGAATGATTTCTTTACTACAACACTAAGTGCTTTTGGAATTGAGCATATATAGTGCACAGCTATCTTTGAAACAAAAGACTTCCCTGGGTTGATAATTTATGTTTCACTTGGTTGTTTGAAATCAATTAAGCAATTATAGTGACCAACAGTGCCGTGATTAATTATCCTACTTATGATAAGGAATTGTATGCATTGGTTCAAAGTGTTAAAAAATGGAAACATTATTTGTTGGGGAAAGAAACCATTATTCACACCGATCATCAACCACTGCAATACTTACAATCACAGACAAAGCTACAACAAGCTAGGCACTTCAGATGGATGGGTTTTCTTCAATAGTTTCATTTGGTTATCAGGTATAAGAAGGGCATTTTTAACAAAGTCGCATATATGCTTTCAAGGCCTATTATTAGTGCTTCAGTTATTCTTAAGCATAGTCCTATAATGCATGAAATTTATGTGGAGCAATATGCTTTAGATACTGACTTTAAAGAAGTGTATGAAACTTTGTGCCACTCTAACCATGTTCAAGAATTGGATTATCATGTGCATAATAATCTCTTGTATCATCTTGGAAAGTTGTGTATTCCACAGGGGGAAAGAATCAACATTATAAGGGAAGCACATTCTTCTCTTATTGCTGGTCATTTTGGTGTAGAGAAGACAGTGGCTAATTTGCAAAGATACTGCTACTGGCCTAAAATGAATGAAAGTGTTTCGAGATATGTTCGAGGATGTTCGTTGTGTGCCATGAGTAAACCTAGCAATCGAAAGTTAGGTTTGTATACTCCACTTCCAGTTCCTTCTCGAACTTGGGAAAGTATTTCCATGGATTGTGTAGGTGGTTTACCTATGTCGAGATGAAGTCATGATTATCTTTATGTTGTGGTTGATCGATTTAGAAAAATGTGTATTTTGATGCCTTGTACTAAGCAGGTTACAGCAGAACAAATGACACAGTTATTCTTTCAAAATGTTTGGGTGCATTTTGGATTGCCTAAGTCCATTATTTCTGATCGGGATTATCAATTTGTTGGAAGTTTTTGGTCGAGTTTATGGGCACTCATGGACACCAAACTTAAAAAGAGCACAACTTTTCATCCGCAAACAGATGGTCAGACAGAGGTGGTAAATCAAACAGTGGTGCATCTTCTTCATGCTTATTGCAACAGGCATCCTAAACTTTGGGATGAGCATTTACACTACATTCAGCATGCGTACAATCGAGCTAAGCACTCTTCGACGCAAACATCACCATTTGAAGCATGTTTTGGCTATTTGCCTAAGTCTCCTTTAGATTTTATCTTTGGGAAAGATATTGCTGTTGATGGTCAATATGACATTGATAGGGCAGAAAAGTTCATTGAACAAATTCAGTCAATACATCAAGTGGTGCAAGAGCAGTTGGAAAAGAGTCAGGCCAAGTACAAGACGAGACATGAAAAGCATCGTGTTGATCACAGTTTCCAAGTTGGAGATGAAGTTTGGCTTTACATCAGTAAGGAGAGGCTTAAAGGAGAAGGTAAAAAGTTGAAACCGATTCGATATGGTCCTTTCAATATTATCGACAAGATTGGTAACAATGCTTTTTGTTTAGATTTGCCTCCTTATATGCAGATGTATGCAGTTGTTAATGTTGAGAATTTGAAATTGTATGAGCCTCCGTTGATTGATGATCAAGGAGAGCATATTCAGATTCCTTCCATAGATGATTTTTCTGTTGGAAATGTTTAACAGGTAGCATATACTTGTCATTGATGGCAAGTACAACAATGAAGATGGCATGTATATAGGAAGAATGTACAAAGGATTGTTGGCCTGTTTTACAGGATGACAGACAAACAAAAGACAAAGCTCAGAGAGGTGAATGATCGTGCGCAGACGTCAGAATCCTTTAAGGATTCGAGGAGAATAATCTTAGGAGGCATAGCGCTCTTATACGTGCAAGGAGCACAGGAAGGAGACCGAGAGCCGTCGGATCTCACTCGGAAATCCCGACAGCTGTTGGATCGGGAGAAACTGCGCAGATCTTAAGTGCAATTGTTGGCGTGTAGAAGAAGTGATCTGCGTCGTCATATTGGAAGCAGATACCCGACAGCCGTCAGATCTGCAAAAGATGCGAGGGTTTAAGCCATCGGAGAATCGAAGATCGGGAGTTTGCAATGTCGATTTCACTCGACAATGAAAACTCCGAAATCGCGATATGCAATTTCGTGAATTGATCACAACCATTAAAGAACGCATGAGATCTGGACCATTGATTCCTTTCATCAGAAAATCAGGAATCGGCGTTTCACGAGTCTCGTGAACAATGACAACGGAAACCCCGAAATCGCGATATGCGATTTTGCGATGTAATCAAAGCTGTTGAGACAAGATTGCATCTGAACCGTTGATCCGACTCACGACAGCAGACCACGTCAGCAAAGGACACGTGGCACAACCAGGGAATGACAGGTGTCAGGCAGAAACAATACTTCAGGCACATGTAAGTCACGAATCAGAGTGATACGTGGCAGGATCTAACATGTGTCAAACCACATGTGACGTCAGCAGAGGCATCGACAAATCGAGAGTCTTGAGACTAAGGGTGCAAGGCCTGCTGAACCCTGAACTGCGAGAAGAGACCACAGCCGTGGATCTCAAATAGGACGCATGTCAAAGGATCCAAGAGGAGTCGGTGTGGAATGACAGGTGGCATCTCACATCGCATATCGGGATATCGGAGATCCCGGGAGCAAGGAGTTCATGCATCTCGAACTCGCGAACTCCGTAGCCCCGACGGAATAAGGAAGTGGTCACGGGAGTTGGTCATATAAGCGGGAGCTGAGCCGGGAGGGCTAGCATATGAAGAGATTCATCGAAGTTTTATGAATCAGGATATGGTAAGGATTGCAACATCGATCGAGACCATCCATCTGAGGGACAGGTGTCGAAGATCAAGGCGCCGTCGGCATTTTGGTCATCGGGAAATCGGCGATCCCGTTGACAAGAGTTTTGTGCAAGGCAGAATTGCGAACCGTGAAACCCCGATTAGTGGGGGACAACTGTCATCACAGCATAACAGGAAGACAGGTGGCAGGTGCTTCGTTGAAAACCGGGAATCAGAGTTTTGCGAGTCCCGTGAACAATGGCATCGGATATCGCGAAATCGCGATACGCGATATCCCGATAGCCCCGACGGGGTAAGGTGTGACGGTCATATTGTCCAAGAGCTAAAGCGAGCTGGGCTAGCGCATGGAAAGGGACGTATTGGCATCGGGGATCGGGACTTTGAAATAACAAAGTCACTCGACATCAAAAACCCCGATTTCGCAAAATGCGAAATCGCGAAGTGAATCTAAACCGTCAAATCCAGAAATGATCAGGACCATTGATTTAAAAGGACGCGCGTAGGTTTAATTCAAATTTTAAAAATAGAAGCCCGATTTCCTCCGAGCAATAAATATGGGACCCGATGAGCGTTGAACGGGTCCTGGACCAATGGGCTTAAGAAGGGGTCGATGCTCCCGGCAGCAAATGGGTTGGAAGGACGCGGAGGCCATTTTTATGACAGTAGGAATATCGACTGGTGGGTGATGTCATCTGTGCAGGCAGCATGAAAGGTTTGAAGAAAGAGGAACCTCCTTGTGGCAGTCGGGGGGCAGATCTACATTGACAGAGAGATCTCGGCTGTGTGTTCAGCAACCATGAAATCAGAGGCATCATCTCCAGGTTTATTGAGTGGTTTAATATGTGTCTTTTGGTAACTTCCTGACAGTCTGTAGATCTATGTTTACTCTTGAGATAATTTCTGTTACTGTCATAATCACTAGATGAAACTGCCTGATCCAGTGTGAAAATTAATGAAACGTGGTCAACAGTGAGTATAAGGGTTAAACCCTTCAGTAGTAGCAATCTTCCAGTAGAAACTGGTACTATCTTCAGGGGGTTGAAGCTCCCTTCCAGGAAAGGCTGGTAAACGAGAGAAGGTTGTAGCCTTCTGCAGGTAGAATCCTGCGTACTAGTATGAGTCTGCACTAGTATATTGTTGTAGAATGTTTTCTTAATAATAATCATTGAAGACAGAGACAACAACAGCGGTGGTTTTCTCCCGATTTGGGTTTCCACCTTAAATCTTGGTGTTCATGTGTCCTATTCATTTGTGTTAGTTTATTTTGTTGAATTACTGTTTGAAAGACATCTGATGAATGAAGAAATCCATAATAAGATCTCTGGATGCACTACTGTTTTCATAAGAATATACAACAACTGATCTCTATAAAGTAGACTAAGATTTTTCAGTGAAAGAAAAGTTAAAAATTATTGATAGCTAAAATACTGATTCACCCCCCCTCTTAGTATTTTTTCAATGATGATCAAGGAGAGCATGTTCAGATTCCTTCCATAGATGATTTTTCCCCAGAGTATCTTACAGAACTGCATGAAGACACCATCCTTGATAGGAGAATGCGAACTTCAAAACGAGGAAATGTGGAGTATCTTCAAGTTGGTCTTAAAGGGACGAATCCAAGCAAAGCCAAGTGGATTTAGGTTGGAAGGGTGAGGTAACTTTACCCTCATCTTCACATAGACTGAAAATAGTATTTTGGAGGTCCAAAAGCTTCCCAATGGGGAGGTGTGATCAGGGGATCAAATTTTGCTCAAAAATTCAAAGTGCTCAGAATCACTTCAAACCGGACGAGACCGTAGGCCTCGTTGTTTCGAACCCAACGCAACTCATTTTGTCTCAAACGAACGTCAGGAGAGAGAGATATTGCAATCTATTCGGAATGTCAAACAGGGAAAAAAGGGGACGCTGACTGTACAGTCCGTACAGGCTGACGTGGCAGGGTCGTACGACCGTACACTGACGTGGCAGAGGTGATGTGGCTGAAATTTGGGCAAATCAAAATGCGACACGTGGCATATTCTTGATCAATGGTAAGGTGCCACGTGGACCAGTCATGGGATGCCACGTGGCACCCCTTTATTGGATATTAGTTTGATTAAAATTTTATGGGTCCGTGGGGGTCGAACCCCAGACCTCTCCACCGGTGTAACGTTTTAACAAAGTCCGCTCGACCAATACGCCCATACATTGTTGCTTACCATATGATTGTTTTCATTGTATTTAAAATCGAATGTTTGTATATATGGGCGGGGGTCGGGCCGGGGCTTAGCCCCAGCCCGTGGTCATATAGTTATTACATGTGGCCACTATATATGTGTATGTGCACGGATATAACAGATTTCGGTCAGATTACATTTTAAAACCATATGACTATTATGTAAGAGTGGGTTTTACATTGTGGTTATAACGGTTGGCACGGTTTTGAATGCGCTCGGTACTTGGCGCTTGGCCATTGGCTCATTGAACATTATCCCTTTTTGCTTATAGAGCATGGTCATATCATGACCCTCACATGCCCAGGTGCTAGGCGGTTAGGGGCTGGCGCACCCATAACCATCCTACAGTTTGCACCATTGGCGCAGTTGCGCCCACTGCTGGGTTTTCACGCTTTAAATTGTGTGTGTTCCAGGTTCATGATACAAGGGTGCATTTTGTAGATGCAGAGACAGCAAGCTTGAAGGGGGGACTTCCAGGAGGCCTAACTTCTTCGTTTTTCGATCGATTAAGGTGTCGAAAAAGCACAGCTAGGGGTTTTTGGACGCTCTGAAGCCATTGGAGCAGTCGGTTGGTCAGTTTGAGCATTGTAAGACATGTTTTTGAGAACTTTGAGCAATTAATAATAATGATCCATTGGAAGTTGGACCATGAGATGTAGCCCAAGAGAGGGGTGAACTCCTTTATCAATTGTTGTGTTTATATGCTTATGTTCATTGATTATGCTGCTGTCTATTTGTATCTTGCATGAGTAATCCTTTAGTTAATGTGTTGCAAAGTTGATCCATTTTCTTTTAACACATAACATTTACTTGCAAATAATTTCAAGATTTCAAGTATTCTTCATTTTTAGATCAATGATTTCCTTGGAATATTACATGGTTCTTATATAGTGGGAGTCATCGACACATGATATGAGCACAATATGTTTTTCGAGAGATTCACAATGCATGGATTAGGTATGTTCAAGGATCTTGGTACGAGGACCATGCATGTAGTACAAGGATCCAAATCAGTGGTATTCTAGATGGAGTCAAGGGATGTGTTGCGAGTGGACACTGTGTTATGGGTGCCATAACTCAGGAGGAGTATTTTCTCAGTCTCAAAGATTGAGAAGAAGGGATACCATATATTGTTTCATGAAGGAAATGTGTTGTTTGTGCCCAGATGATATAGCTTCAGATCAATAGTGGTTCTCTGAGTTAGGGAGGGAAACCTATATAGGTTGGGGGGATATCCTATGAAAGTTGTGGCTAGAAGTAGTAGAGAGAAAAATGAGGAGGCGTAGGTGGCTCCACTAGTGGTGAGGTAGGTGGCCCCACCAGGAGAATAGGTATATAGGGAGTAGGTATCTCCACCAGTGGTACATGGTTATAGGGAATGAGAGTTTAGAGGTATTCATCCCTCAGGATCTAGTGGGGAGGAGCATACTCCTAGGACCATGCAGAGGATAATGGACATAAAGCAGGTAGCTCTGGAGGTTTTGTGGATTCATAGGGAGTTCAAATTTAGAGGGAGTCAAAATGATTAGATGAGGAGTCAACCATTCATAGGGATCCAAAATTTAGGTCCATATAGAATAGAGGAATATCCCTATACTATCAGGAGGGTGTCATGGGTTGAGATGGCTAGGTTGGATGCTTAGGATCAGGAGGATTCTAGGATCAGGGTGTCTTCCATGGAGGGATCATGCCAAACAATAGGATTTTCTTCAGTGACCAAGGGTGCATCCAGTCAAGAAGATTGGAGAGTAATATTTTATTTGGTGATAGAGGGGGAAACCAATCAGGAATATTGGAGAGTAGTTGTGGAAGTGGATCGAGTGAGGGAGATAGAGATACTCCTAGGGTGGGATACATAGCTACTTCCAGGTGATTGTGGAGTGTTGTGAGAATACCCCCCTCACTAAGAGGGAGTGTTGATTTTTGTAGTTTCGGGTAGGTATTCCCATGTGACCTATGTGTTTTTCATGTAGAAATCATTGTGGGAACCATCAAACTCATATCATACTCGCCCACTATCAAATATGGAATAGATATACTATGAGGATTATTTTAATTGGATCCATAGGTATTACCAGGATATCCCTTATCTAAAGGCTCAACTAAATCAATTTATGGCTCGTAATTTGGTATTGGAAAGAGAAAACGAGGATCTGAGAGAAAATATCCAACAATTTTCCCCCAGGGATGGGAAAAGGTTCAAGAGGTCAGGGGATATTATTATTAAAAATTATACCAATTTCAACGTTGTTATCAATTCAAAATTATCTCATGTCTCTTTTTCAAAGGTTTAATGATAAACATTCTTCTTGGAATTTATGTTTGGTTTGTTTAGTGATAACTGAAATTGTTTTATTTTGTTTTTATTAGACTAGCTACAGAATCATAGATTTTGTAGCTCGTCTTTAATTATTTTATTAGATTTCTTTTCTAAATTAAATTTCATTTTTTTTCTCAGGTGTGAAGAATATCAATATGAAAAGGTTGAAGGAACAAGTAAATAGTTGGAGATGCTCCAAATTTGTAATTTTCATTTTGAAAAACATTTTGATGATGTAATTATGAATAGCTATCACAAAAGACTTATTTTTTTGGGTTGCTTTTTAGTAAAGACTTTATTAAAATGGATCTATATCTATCTTGTAATATATGAGAAACAATCCATGAATTTAGTTTAAATACTGGTGTTTTCCCAGAGACAAGGTCTATTCTTTTGGGACCTGATGATGGAATTATCTTTTTGAGAAATATATGAAATGTAGTTTACTTTTTGTCTTTGGTACTTATGTAGACTATACAATGTGATTATTGGTCTTCATATATTTTTTGCGCATGAAAAACTTATCTATTAGGAATTAGCTTTAGCCTTTTCAACATTTATGTTTTCATGTTGTGCTTATCTCTCACGTGGTCCATTATTTATTGGTTATTATAATCTCTATGACTAATCATCCATCTATAAATTTTGAGTTTACGTTGAATGTTAGATTTTGATAATACCATTTGTCGGAGATTGAATTGAATTTCATCTTCGACTTTTGAATAATTTAAAGTTACATGAGAAAAGTTCATTTGTCTTTCTGATTATCATAGATTTGTTGGAGTTACTTCACACACACCAGGGATTTATTTTTACTAATATTTTCCCTTTTTTATTAGTCATAATTAGTCATTATCCAGTATCCTATATTTTAGGGGAGAATATTCCACCTGGAGAATATTCTCTTTCAGTTGACACTTTAGTTTGACTAGTTGAGTTGAGTTTAGATGTTGCATTGGTTTTATCACCATGCAACATTGGGATCATCACCATTATAATTTGAACTTGCCTTGGTATCATCACCAAACTGGTGCATTAACCTTGATTCCCTTATTTAACTCCTCACTAATCTCTATTCAATCAGTTAACTAAAGACTAGTTGACTAGTTAACTCAATTAGGTGGAAATTCACTACTGTAACTTCCTGAGAGACTAGACTAGGTGGTAGTTCACTACCGTAACTACTATTGTGTGTCCATATCACTTTATACCACCACTATGGCGCATTGTTTCTCCTCCAGTGAGCACTCATTGAGTTATAAAAAGTATATCATGTGTAAATTATTAATTATTCATACGGTTAATGGGAATTATTTCATTCTTTCTCTCCTTATTCTTATTTCTCCTTTTTCTCTCTACAAATGTGTGTATCATTGTTTACCTAGATATATTATGTGCATGTTCCACACATTTACATGGTATCAGAGCCGATATAATGCTAATAAAAAGATACGCCAAAATGTTTACAGGTACAAAAGATTGAAGACAGCGGAAAGATGGAATTCCAAAAAGAATTCATTCTTACACCTTATAAATATTTTGCATGGAAGGAGAAAATAGCCATACATATCCAAACCATAGGTTGTATAGGTTAAACTTGAATACATATACAAAACTGACATCATCCATAGAAAAATCCAAGTACTTAAATCGCATGGATGAGGCACTCGGAACAATTTGCAGTATAATTTCTCCTGGTCTCCTTTTTCATATATCTTCCTATAAGATTCCCAATGAAGCCTGGACCACCTTGGAAGGGCTCTTTTGAAAACAGGATGAGATGAGGGGACACATTTTGGAGGTGGATATGCTCACAATGGATCCAAAAAGCTTCGACAATATCTAAGATTTCTTTACAAAATTCAAGGATTTACTATGGCAACTCAAATATTGCGGGGTTGATAAATCAAAGGAGGAGAAACAAATGGTTCTCACCATTCTCTCCAATCCTGGTCCTAAATTATATGTATTCGTATCCACATTCCATTCTGTCAGATTCACCTCCGGAGCCACCTAGAAGATGCCTTCTCTTGAGGAATTTATCGAATCCCCGACACAAGAGAAAACCAAGATCATTAACATGGGCACAATCAAATGCCCAAAGGCACATGCACTCACTGTGAAATATGGCATCCATAAATATCAGAAATCTAAATATAAAGATAAACAAAAATCCCATGCACATCCTAAGAAGAAACGGTACACAAAACCCTTCATCGATGCCTCCAGATCCAAAGGGGAAAAGGGAATAAAAGGGGATAAATGCATGTACTCTCACAAAGGAAACCATTCGGAATATGAATGCATGAAAAAACAAATAGATATGATTCCTCAAATACTTCAGTATAACAACCTTGGATATCGCATCCCCGAGGGTGCCAAGAAGAAGAAGCCAAAAGATCTGAATTCAAAGAAAGAAAATTCTAGCCATGCCTTGATTGCCATCAACTCCTTTCCAGATGCGCGGATCATAGATTCAGGATGATCACATCACATGGCTGCCTCAAAAGAAGTATATTCTTATTTGGATGCATGCAAAGGTACTCCTATTCTGATGGGGGACAACTCTTCTGTCAAAGTCACCAACAAACGAAGGATTGAACTCACCAATGAAAGCTTCGAGAACATGTTGCATTTTCCCAAACTTTCTGTCAACCTTCTCTCCATGTATCAGATGACGAATTCCGACACTGAAAATAAATTCATATTCACACCAAATTCCATGGACATATACAACATGCAAACCAACTCCAGGGTTGCTACTAGTGAGGTAAATAATCAGTCTAGATTGTATACCTTTTATGAATTCATTGAATCTGATTCTTCTTTACTACTTACTCATGCTGATGAAAGTAATAGGATATGGTACGAAAGGTTTGGACATTTGAATTTCAGATACATGCAACAACTTAGCAAGCAAAGATTGGTTGATGGTATACTAGACATCCATTTCTCCAAGGGAGTGTGTGAAGGATGTGTTCTCAAGAAACACCTTCAAGAGAATTTCGACAAGGGAAAGTCTCAGAGAGCCTCTGCACCTTTAGATCTGATCCACAGTGACCTTATGGGTCCTTTTCCACATACATCGATCAGAAAAGTGAGGTTTTTTCTCATTTTTGTTGATGATTTCTCACGCTTTACATGGATCTACTTTCTCAGGAAAAAATCTGAGGTCTTTCAACACATCAAAGATTTCAAAGCCCTAGTTGAGAAATAGTCTGGAAACAAGATCAAGGTCCTCCGAATTGATAAAGGAGGAGATTATGTAAATCATGATATCCATGATCTTTTCCATGAGGCAGGGATTCATTTGTAGCACACAATTTTGTATACTCCGCAGCAAAATGGAATTGTTGAGTGGAAAAACATATCTCTAAAGGAGAGGGCATCTTGCACGCTGCATGAAAAGTATCTACCAAAGAGAATATGGGCCAAAGAACTTAATTGTGAAACATACATCCAAAATAGATCTCCCCAGAGATCTGTCAAGGATAACACCCCCTATGCAGCTTGGAGCGGCCTCAAACCGGAAGTGACCCACTTTCACATTTTTGGTTCACGTGCATGGGCCCATATTCCCTTTGAAAAGAGGAAGGCACTTGATCCATAGAGCACTGAGTGCATTTTTTTTGGATACCCTGATTGTGTGAAGGGATATAGACTTATTTATCTTTCCTCGAACTGACTCATCATTGAGAGAAGTGTCCAATTCGAGGAAAGTGTCTCACATGTACCTCAAAAGTTGCATGCATACAGATTCATTCTTCCACCTTTATGAGATGATGAGCATGCAGATGTCAACTCTTCATATGAGAGTTTTGATTCATAGGACTCAAATGATTTATATTCAGAGTCATTATAGTTAGATGCAGAGTTAGAGCATCCAGATGTAGTTGCAAATCCAGAGAAGAGGCCCAAGTGGGAACAAACTACTCTTCAGGATGCAGGGGATCTCGTTGGTGATCCAACTGACACTAGAAGGACTCGATCTAATTTTGAGGATCCTTGTGTTGCACTCATTTCCACTGAACCATTTCCCTCCAGGCATCTTTTCTTAGTTTAGTCTTCAGATCCACATTCTTATGGTGAGTCTATTGGAAATCCCTTTTGGGAATCCACCATGCAGGAGGAGTACAACTGCCTCCTTGAGAACCAAAATTGGGATCTGGTTCCCCTTCCTTATGGAAGGAAACTTGTAATATGTAGATGGGCTTATAGGACCAAGAGAACAACAGATGGACATATTAGTAGATACAAATCTAGTCTTGTTGCCAAAGGATTTCAGTAGGTTCATGGTATTGACTATGATGAGACCTTCGCTCTAATAGCGAATATGGATTCCATACGATTGGAACTTTCCATTGCGACATCCAAGGGATGGGAAATCCATCAGATGAATGTGAAGAATGGATTTCTTAACAGTGATATCTTTGAGGAGATATACATGGAGCAGCGCCAGGTATTTATGCAGGACTCATATTTGGTTAACTAAAGAAGTCCCTTTATGGCCTCAAACAGGCTCTGAGGGCATGGTATGCCAAGATGGACTCCTAATTGTTTTCACAGAACTTTGTACGTTGTAAATCAGACCCAAATGTCTACATGCTCAAGACGACTGATTCACTTCTACTCTTAGTTTTGTACATTGATGATTTGTTGATCACCGATTTCTCGAATTCAACGATTGTTGTAGTCAAGAAGATTCTACATGAATTTTTTTTGATGACATAAATGGATCCACTACACTTCTTCCATGGATTCAAGATCAGTCAGGATGCATCAGGCATCAAACTGTCTCAGGCCAAGCATGCATGAGATCTCCTTGAGAGATTTCACATGATAGACTGCAAGTCTTCTCTATCTCCTTTCCTATCAGGAGTCAAACTTGAGGATGGTGGGGAGAATCCATTGGTTGATAACACACTATACAAACATCTAGTGGGGATCTTGTTGTATCTCACACACTCCAGACCAGACCTCTCATATGTAGTTGGAACAATTTCTAGGTTCATGCAGGAGTCGCATGAGCTACATTGGAAAGCTAAAAAGTGTATCCTTTGATACGTACAGGGCACCATCACCTTTTGGATTCATTATGAAACAGACTCTACATTATATCTCATCAGATTTACTGATTCTGACTGGGCTGGCGATAGCATTGATCACAAGTCCACATCTGGTTACTCACTCAGTCTTAGTTCCAGGCCTATTTGTTGGTCAAGCAAGAAGCAAGCTTCCATCGCTTTATCTTCAGCCGAGGTAAAGTACAGAGGGGTAGTTAACATAACCATTCAGGCTATGTGGCTACAACATTTTCTCACTGAGTTGGGCATTCAGTTTCATCAGTTGATCGTCATCTGGTGTGACAACTAGATCACTTTAAAGTTCTACAAAGATCCAGTTCAGAGGCAACAGACGAAGCACATTGAGATCCACATGCACTACATCCGGGATTTAGTACACGAGGGGATCATCGACCTACAGTACTATCCTTCAGCAGAACAAATGACAAACATCTTCACTAAGACCTTTAGTGAGCATAAGTTCCATTCTCTATGAAGTCGTCTTGGAGTGAAGGACACAATTACCTAGAAACTATAGTTCTTATTTTTACATACATTGTACCTTGAGGGGGGGGTTTCCATGAGTTTTTCCCTCTTTCCTCAATTTATTTTCAATGTATCTTTTGTATTTGGGCACCTAACATGGCCTCGTTGTCGAGACCCATTCTTTATTTTCACCATAGTGATGTTCAGGAGGGGTGTTGGAGTTACTTCACACACACCTAGGATTTCTTTTTCCTAAGGTTTTTCCTTGTTTATTAGTCATAATTAGTCATTATCCAATCTCCTATATTTTAGGGGAGAATATTCCACCTGGAGAATATTCTCTTTCAGTTGACACTTCAGTTTGACTAGTTGAGTTGAGTTTATATGTTGCATTGGTTTTATCACCATGCAACATTGGGATCATCACCATGATAATTAGACATTGACTTGGTATCATCACCAAACTGGTGCATTACCCTTGATTCCTTGAGTTAACTCCTCACTACTTTCTATTCATTCAGTTAAGTGAAGACTAGTTGACTAGTTAACTCAACTAGGTGGCAGTTCACTCCCGTAACTTCCTGGGAGACTAGACTAGGTGGAAGTTCACTCCCATAACTGCTGGTGTGTGTCCAGATCCCTCTAGATCACAACTATGTTGCATTGGTTCTCCTCCAGTTCACACTCATTGAGTTATACAAAGTATATCATGTGTAAATTATTAATTATTCATAACGGTTAATGAGAATTCTTTCATTCTTTCTCTCCTTATTCTTCATTCTCCTTTTCTCTCTTCAAATGTCTGTATCATTGTTTAGCTAGATCTATTCTATGCAGGTTCAACACATTTACAATATTGCTTCGAAATATAAAAATTCCTTGAGTTGTTTCAGGAAATATCATTCTTTGTTTCTTGCCATAGATTTATGCTTGGAAACAGGTTAAGTTTGAGCATACATTATGCATAAAAACAAATATATCATAGTAGCTTTTCTTTACAACTAATCAACATCAGGTTAGTCAGCTTTCTTTTTATTTGATGAATAACGATTAAATCATTCAAACTTTAATGATTTGTTCATTTTAGTTATATTATTTCAGATCTTATTCATTCATTTGTTGTTGTTTGCTACTTGTAGTAATAGAACGATTTCTTTAGTTTTACATTTTATTTAAACTTTGATTCATTAGTTAAAATTATCATTTTCATAAGGCTTTATTTAAACCTCATATCTATACATACATATTGTACATAATACGACTACATGCTAAATGTGTATATATATATGTTAACTAATAGGATTATATAGTTAGATAGTATTATCTCTCTTAGTTACTTTAGCATTTTCATTGGCTAACAAATCCATAAAACCCATTAGGGTAGGTTATTCCAAATGGATTGGGTTAACTAGAAAACCCTAGACTGGATCTTCCCTTCTCGTTGATGGTGTGTCACAAATGCTCGTCAACGAATACCTCCCTCGCTAAGAGAGAGTGTTGATTTTTGTAGCTTTGGGTAGGTATTACCATGTGACCTAGGTGTTGGTCATGTATAAATCATCGTGGGAACCATATTACACTCTTCATTTGGAGAACAAATCCATTGGAATGGAGATGGGGATTCATGGATTTGGTGGTGGGCTTTGTGGGTTTGTGTCGGGGATTCACACCCCCAAGAAAATATAACTTGATTTTGACTTGTGGAGGGGTTTCTATGTTGACCCTAAGACTTGTATATAAAGGAGAGAGGTCATTGTGACATTTCATATGGTGTAGAGTGTATGGAGACATGATGGAGTCGACATAAGTGATTCTGTACTTGTTTCAAGGAGCTTGGTGATTTTAGCAAGGGAATGTTTGTAACTTTGGAAAATATGGCATAGAAAGAAACTGTACGAGTGGAGTGAATCATATGGAAGTGTCCATATAGATTTTCATATATGTACGTATATTGCAGTGGGCCAAATTGTGTATGTACATGGATTGTTGTGGGCATAAATGTGTATGTACACAAGTTGTAGTAAGGTGAATCACGTATATGTGAGTTTCAATGTGAAAAATCATGTATGTATGTGGGTTGAAGAAGGATCAATCATGTACATCTATACAATTTTTGTTTGGTAGGAGTAGGTCTGTACATGATGACATCAACAATAGTACATTTGATGTCATCAAGTAGTACAGGTGGTATGCAATAGATTTGTGGGCAGAGGAAATTTCCAGGATTTTGTTGAGGTTTGATTTTCTTATTTTTTTGTTATTGGAGGACAAGTTTGTCCTCAGATTCTGGTGAATTTGTATTGTTTGGGAGGCCTAGTTTTTCCATCAGAACTTCTGAAATTGGAAATGTTACAAAACATACAATTTTGTCTCATGTGGTTGATGATTCATGTCTGATCTTGTTGTTTCCGCTACATATATTTTCATTCAATAATTTTCAGTGTAAAATTGTTCAGTGATAACAACTAAGGTTTATTGTTACCTCAGTAGGAAGAAATTTTCAGATCTGAAAATTAGTCACATAAGATTGTATGCTAAAATTGACATTCGTTGAATAATTACTTATATATATATACAAGGTAGTAACTATTTGTACTTTCACCCAATTAGGTAAATACCAAGTGAAATATATGAATGTATATATGAGCCTCTTGTTAACGAGCTACTAAAGTTATGGTCTAGGATCACTATGTATGACATCGCTAGAAAAATAAGGAAAAATAAATTTCAATTCCATGGAATACTTACATGGAAAATTCATGATTCCCCAGGGATAACACATTTTGTGGTATGTAAAATACTACTACACTTTAACAATATATAATTTTATGAAAATGTGATGCATTGTGCTTCTTAAATAGTAATTCTTGGCTATATAAATAATACTAACATTAATCCATATCTTGCAGGTCTTCAAACAAAGGGTAAATTTGCATGTCGAGTTTGTGGTCCTAGGATAGGAACTTTCTCCCTAAGATTATAGGTATCAAACTACAAAAAAAAAATGTTTTCAAATTGAAAGAAGATACTAGAATAAAACCATGAAGAATGACACCTCACCTGTGGAAGTTGGAATATAATAGATATTATCAAGGTAAGAATTTAGTCTATGTGTCATATATATATTAATCTTTTACAATTTTAATTTCTATTGAATTATGTTTATTGTATCTAACAATTATTGTTGTAATCTCATTTATTTTCCTAAATGTCGTCAAGGCATTGATGGGATTCCATGAGGAATGAAAAGATACCCTATACAATTCAATAGGTTTCCCTACTATGATCACCTACAAATACCTCATTTGTTTGATACAATGCATATCAGGAAGAATGCAACAAAAACATTGTGGATAATCTTAGATGGATGGAGCGACAAAGAAAAAATTGTCAAAATTTTGTACTGATATTGAGGAAGCCAATCATGCATTGGAGAATGTGATTTATTCAAACAAAAATGGACTCCAAAATATTATTCCATGGTTATTGACAAAGAAGGAAAGAAATGTTGTAAAAGAGGTCATTCGGAAAATTAAATTTCCCACGAGATTTTCTTCAAACATAAAGAATATCTTAATGAATAAAGGTGGATTTGGTGGGGTGAAAACTCATGAATGGAAGACCTTCATTAAGACACTTATTTTGGTAGATTTCGATATTGGTAAACATATGACATTTATTATCTTAATTTTTTTTCTTAAAAGAAAATGATCCCTTTTTTGTTACAATACATTCTACCTCTTTCTCTCCCTAACAACTTTGACAACAATGTAAAATGAGTTATATATGATCTTGGAAAATACATGAGGTAAATAATGATTTGTATGAAAAATATTTGTTGTTGAACTTTTCGACATCTATTTTACTTGCAATGTATATACATTGTTGTTGAAACCTATGATTTACTTTGTTATATCATGTGTAGGTGGTTTTCATCTAAATAAATCCATAAAGAAGATATAAAATATTGGAGGAGATAAATTTCTTGACTAATGTACGAAATGAAAAACTATCTATCTATGATATTTTCATTGCACAAGAACACTACCTCATACACCAAGTTGAGGAGATTGAAATGTGTGGATTTGTAAACACAAGGTCAATGTGGATGGTCGATAGGCACTTGAAGTCATTGAGGGATTTTGTTAGACAAATAGCACATCTGAAGGGCTCTAGGGTGGATATTTATATGGTGTATCAATACTTGGTGTATATTAGTCAGTATCTTCCTAAATTATCAACAAAAATCATGAATGTGCCTCGGATTTGGGATGTCAACTCCATTAAAAAATTTGAATGGGAGGTCTTGGTCGAGAAAGGTAGAATGAGGAACGTGAAAGGCAATTAGATGGTATATATCTATAATAATATGCATCAATATTGATTTATTTATATATTGTACTTATTTATTTTTTATTTAGCTTCCATCAATTATTAATATATATTCTACTTAGTAATTTTTATTCTTTTTTTATACATTTGCTTGAAACTGGGATGTTATAGATTTATACATCCAAACAAACTTGATTGTATTAAGGTATGGATAGATGGATGTAGACAATGTAATGGTAGGTTATCATGGGAAGGGGTGGCTACTTTTCTTAAAGAAGCTCATTGTAATCAAGATACCAATCTTAATCAGAGGTAAATTGATTTAGCATATGGTTTAAAAGATAAACATGCAAGCATATTATTCACCCACATCATGTTTTAGTTTTTTTTCCATTATATTAATCTATGTGGTGTTTTTGTTTATAAATGTTTCGTAAGTCTAAATATCTTTATTGATTGATAATGATTTTTTGATGTATTGAGCATATTGCAGTTGACACACCACAAGGAAATGTATTGTAGTGGTCATAAATTTCACATAAAAAAATTGGATGGAAAGAAGAAAACCTCTTCTTGTGGGATAATTGCACTATTTCAGGTCACTAGTGTTTCCTTAAGAAGTCACATGCATCCAAAAATATCATAAAATAGATACTATGGGTATTTGGATGATATAATCGAGTTAGTTATGTTCTAAGTAAAATGGTACAAGTTACAAATGAATGAACATGATCCAGATGGAACTGTTATTGAGCATGCCAATGGATTTACCATGATTAATACAAGGATGTTTGAGTCAGGTACATAAAATTATGTTCTTCCAAGCCAATCTGATCAAGTATTTTATTCATAGGTTTTAGGTAAAGTAGGTTTTTCATACGTTGTTACATATGATCCAAGAGGAAGTCTTGTAAAGCATAATGTACTAGAAGAAAATGATTTTGAGGAAGAATACGATGTAAAGGAGTATGAGGTAGATGTGTTGTCATATGAAGAAGTTGAATAAGTTGATCTAGATGTAGATGACAATGTTCTCGATGATGATATTGATAATGATATTATTGAAAACAAAATTTACAAGGATGTTGATATGGCCAATCATTTCAACATCGATTATGAACCAGTTGATACACATGTAGAGTTGGATGAAGAAGAATATGATGAATGATATTGCAGAAATGTTGAAATGTAGGAGGTATATGATTATATATTTTATATGATTTATTATCTCTAAATTATTTTTTTATATGGGTCAATCATCTTCGTGGTCATCATTTTCATCATCATAATCAACATTGTCATCATCCTCCTCCTCCTCCTCATCATCACCATCACTATCTTGATTGTCATCATGGTATCGTCATCATGATCACCATCTTCATTGTCATTGCCATCACCATAGTCAACATTGTCCTAGTTATCTTCATAATCATCATCTTTGTCATCGTTGTGGTCATTTTCATTGTCATCATCATCATCATTGTCACACTTTTCATCATCATCATTGTCCTCTTCATCGCCATTTTCATCATCATTGTGATTTTTGTTGTCATCATCATCATGATATCATCATCATTGTCATAATCACATTTTCACCACCTGTAATCAACATTGTCATTTTCCTACTCATAATAATCATCATCATCATAGTCCTCATATTTTTCATTGTCACCATCATCATTGTCGTCGTCATTGTTTTCAGCATAATTAACATTGTCCTTGTTGCGGTAATAATCATCATATTCATCATCATCATCACCATCATGTTCATCATCATTGCCATCACAGTCATCATCATCATCATCCTCATTGTCATCATCAACATTGTCATATTCATTGTCACAGTCACCATCATCATCATCATCATTGTCATTGTCATGATCGTCGTCATTTCCATTGTCATGATCATCATCATATTTTCATCATCATTGTCACCACCATAATCAATGTTTTTAGTGTCCTATTGATCCTCATCATCATCATTTTCATTTTCATTGCAATTGTCATCATTGTCATATTCATATTTATTTTCATCATCATCATCATTGTTGTTGTTGTCATTGTCATCGCCATAATAAACATTGTCATTTCCATTGTCATCATCATCATCATCGTTGTCATTGTTGTCATTGTCATCACTATAATAAACATTGTCATTGATGTTGTCATCATCATCATCATCGTTGTCATCATCGTCATAGTGGTAATGGTTATAGTGAATAGACTTTGTAAGGGTTTGGTGTTAAGGGTTAGATTAGTTATAGGTTAGGTGTTATCAATTATATATTAGTATTGATAGGTGTTAGGAGTCATGAGGGTTATATGGTTTAGTAATCTATGGCTTACATTAGTTAATTCATAATTTAATATTCTTGTACTATTTTGTCATTGATGTCAAGTATTTTCATAGTGATATGTTTGTATTGTTGATTAAGGTTGGTTGTCATTGATGTCAACCCTTGAAGAAAGCCCCATAGCACAAAGGCTTGGGTAATGGACCCAATATTGTTTGATGTAAATATGACTAATTATTGTTTTGTCATGGTTGATAAGAAGTAAATATGGATGAACTCCAAAGTGGTCCCCTTATGGTGAAAGCCCTCACGGGAAGATAATTTGTGGAGTAAGAGAACCCATGATTAATTGTGGAATACTGAGATGAAGGAAAGTAATTTTTTCAGGAAAAATATCCTAGATGGATAGTGCTTGTCATTTCATTTCCAGTGGTATGTGGAACTTCACATAATTCCTCACGGTTAGAGAGTTATGGCCATGAGAAGTTGGAGACCCCAGGTTTGGGTAATGGACCAAAGTTTGTTTGATGGGTAACAATATGAGTTATGATATATTTTCAGATAATAATATTCTATATGGATATTACATGTCATGCGATTTCTAGTGGTATTTATAACATCACCTAACTCCTCACGGTTTGAGAGTTATGACCTTACGAAGTTGGAGGACCCTCATATGTCATCTAGAAGCCCCAAAAGGTCAAAGTAGTCAAAGTGGTTTAAGAGATTTTAAAAGGTAAATAATAAAGTGAAGTTATGAGTGTATTATAATTCAAAGTGAATACAAAATAAATTATTTCAATAATAAATTTAATGGAGAATTTAGAAGTGGACCCAACCCTAAAATAAGGAAAATGGGCAAAGTGACCTAGAAGATGTTTTTAAGGAAGCTACTTGGAGAGTATAAATAAGAGGAAAGGCTCTCTCATTTGAATCACACTTGAGAATATTGAATATATATATGTGTTTGAGGTAACCAAGGATATCTAAACCAGAATTTTGTGTGAAGGTGAAGAAAAGAAGGCCGAAATGCAAGGAAGGATAAATTCTTTTGATGGTGCTTTTTAAGGTATGTTATTTACAGGTCATCTCACCATTTTCGCTATAATGTTTTTTATATAATGATTCAGACCATGAAATTGCTATGCAAGTGAGAAAAAATATCCAAGTATCTATGGAATTTTTTTTTGCTTGTGGGTCGTTGTATTTTGGGATTTACACTCCGTGGAAAATAGGGTTTGTGGCCAGTCCTGAAACTAGTCAAAATCAGGTGTTTCAGGTAGAAATGTCATAACTTCTTCATAACATATCCAAATTCAGTGAGACAACATGTGTTGGTTAGGGTCTAGTCTGTAGTATTCTTTGTAATATTTTCAGATCATTTCATCAAATATTTTGTGCAGGGCATGCTCTACAAGGTCGCTCTCTAGAATAAGCCAGAATTCAGCAAGGTATGTCAGTTTTTCTATAAATCCTTTTCTGACAGGTTCCAAGTAGTGAAACTTGGAGGAATTGCATAAAAGACACTAACTAACATTGTGTAATAGTTTCAGATATTTATACATTACAGGTTCAAAGTTATGATTGCTTCAAGTTAGGGTTTTTGACTAATCCAAAACTAGGCATGTGAGACTAAAGAAAAGTTTGATGAAAATGCTAGTCTATTGTTTTTAAAGTTAAGGAAGGTTTGTAGGAATGTGATCATATACACCAGGTCTATTACAGAGATAAAAATATGATTTGGATGATGAAATTGATGAGGGATTTTGGTTGTGGTACATGTTGAGTACATGGTTGAGACAAGTAGTTGATGAGTTGGTGCACATACATGAGGTGTATAGTTGATGTTTTTGGTACATATTGATGAGTCATAGTTGATGAGTAGTTGACACATGATTGGTACATACTTGGTACATGTTTGGATGCACTTGTTTATGGTACAGGTTGATTACAGGTTGGTGCATGGTTGATGCACTTGTTTATGGTACAGGTTGATTACAGGTTGAGGTACAGGTTGATGCATGGTTGATGCATGGTTCAAATTTATTCATACAGGTTTATAGCAGTATATATCACAGTGATAGTGTGACAGTGGTTCCATCATTCTACTTCTACTTCAGGGTGGAAGGACAGGTGGTTGTAGCTACCTTTCGGTTGTAGCCGGAGAACATTGGGGGTTGTAGCCTCCTTCTGGTTGTAGCCAGAGAATTGGGGATTTGGAGCTTCCATCAGGTTGTAGCCTGAGAAACTAGGGGGTTGGAGCCTCCTTCCAGTTGAAGCTAGAAAAAAAATAAAGTTGGTGCTTCCAATGAATGTAATTCTTCAAGACATATAAGAAAAAACATTATGTGGTTTTCTCCCAATTTGGGTTTCCACGTAAAACACTGGTGTACTGTGTATGTGTGTGATTTTTTATTTCTTACTGCTCATTATTGAATAATAATTCTACATTGATATAACATTTGAAGAAAAAGGATTATAATTACGCTATTACTGATTCACCCCCCCTCTTAGTAATCCAACAATTGGTATCAAAGCAGGTTCCTTCAGAAATCAGTTTAACCACTGAAAGGTAGATCATGGAGAGTACCAACTTGTATAAAAATGGAATACCACAATTTGATGGACAGAAGTATGTTTTTTGGAGCATAAGGATGAATGAATATATACATGCACAGAGATTTCAAGTTTGGCAATTAATTGTAGATGGATACACAACACCAACAGTTCCACCAACAAATGACAAAGTAGTGAAACTTGGTGAGAATAATTCCAAAGCCATAAATGCACTTTTGAATGGTCTTAGTGATACAATATTCACCAAAGTTGCACATTGTAAATCTACTAAAGAGATTTCGGACAAGCTTCGAAATATTTATGAAGAAGATTCAAAAGCCAAAGTAGCAAAGCTTCAAACTTACAGAGGTCAGTTCGAACAACTAAAAATGAAGGAAGATGAAGATATCACAACCTACTTCTTACGAGTCAATGAAATAGTGAATGCAATCATAGGATTGGGAGAAGAAATCGAAGAATTTGTAATTGTTCAAAAGGTACTAAGATCTCTTCCTATGAGATTCAACCCTAAGATATCAGCACTAGAATAAAGATCGGATATAAACTCAATAAGCATGAATGAACTGCATGCTATCTTCACAGCATATGAGATGAGAACTGAACATGAAAATCCAAATGTAAAAGAAGCAGCCTTCAAAGCATCCAAAATATCAAAGCAAAAGAAAAATGAAAAAGAAGAATATAGCAGCAACAACGACGTCTCAGAAGATGATGAAGAAGTGGCCAACTTCATCAAAAGAATGAACAAGGGAACCAACGGTAGGTATAGAGGTAAGCTTCCTTTAATTTGTTTTAATTGTGATGGTATTGATCATTTTGCTAACAAATGTCCTCATAAGAAAAAGAGA
>ML778866.1:592746-658888 GCA_009831015.1 Picea engelmannii | reverse complement strand
GCAGGAATCTTGTTATACATCTTGTTGAATCTTTTGGAGAAGTCAGAGACTGACTCCCCTTCCTGCTTCTTCAGGGACCCAAACTCAGTCATATAATATATGTAATCTTTTCTATCCCCCCACTGTCTCAGGAAAACATTATCTAGAGCCTCAATCCCAGCTATGGATCCTGGGGCCAGTCCCCTGAACCAATTTCTGACCTCACCATCTAAGATCTGGACAAAGACTCTCATCCAGACATCTTCATTTTCAATATTGAGGTTGTCTGCATAACTATAAAAAGCAGCCAAGTGCTCTTCTGCAGTTATGTCTCCCTCCCCTGTGAACTTGGGCATATACTTCAAGTAGTCTCCAGCAGGGAGAGGGTTCATCGGATGAGGCAAGACCAAAGGAGCATATCTAGCAGCGACTATAGAATCCATTCTGTTCTGAGGGGGATTAACACCAGCCATAGGGACATTGAGCAAAGGAGAACTCGGAGGAGATGGAGTGTGAACGGGTGAGGAAAGAAGAGAGGTCCTCACAGGAGATGACGGGGAAAACAGAGAGAAGTCTAAGGGACTTGAGTGTACAGGTGCTTCTCTCTGCACAACAGTAGTAATCAAAGGAGGAGTAGTGAAACCTCCTGATAGGGGAGTGATGAGGATCTCTCCTTCTGATACTAGACCAGGAGGGGAAAACTCAACAGGAACACTCCCAACGTTCAAAAAACGAGAAACTTCAGAGGAAGGACGACTAGGAAACTAAGAATCTGAAAATGGAGTTCTCACAGAAGGGGAGGGCGTATTACCTTTTTCATCAACAGAAACTTCTTTTGCAGCTCTCTTTCCCTTTCTGCGCACGGCTTCCAAGTCTTCCTCTGGTGTGGCTAAAGGCAAATGTGGATTAGACCTCATGTGTCTACCTCTCGAAGCCACAGTTGATAGAACAGGTTCTCCCCAGCGGAGTCGTCACAATGGAGTTGCCAGGTGAACAGTAGCAATCTTCAAGTTCTGATCTCTGATGCACCTTCTGAAATCAGCTAATCGTTGTCGTTCTACCCAGGGAAAATCTTCAACTTCGTCCTTGGCAATGGCACCATAAATGTTGGCGTTCGGAGGTCACTCCTAGATTGCTAGCAGGAGCAGAGCCCGAAGCCCATCATTTTTATGTCACGATTTGTTTAAAGGGTGATCAAATGGAGGAAAACTCAGAACAACATTGTATCAACTCAGAAACCAGACCAGGCATGCATGAACGAGTGAGGTCTTGATAAACTCCAAACAGTGAGTCGTAGTAAAGGGTGAGTAGGTGGAAGACTTATGCAAGAAGAGTGGAAAGATCCATAATAAACATCAGGTTCATCACAGACTGAAGAAGAAATGTATTCGAACACAAAATCCTTTTACATTCAAACACATATACCAGAGAATACAAAGATGCCACAACAAATCCTTTATCGCAACAAGATTGTTAATTCCACGTGAATCCTTCAACTGTGAACCCTCTAGTAAAGATGAAACAAAGATGGAAAAGAAAGGAAACTGTTTGTTACAAACCAAGAAGTCTCAAACACAGAGGCACAACTAGGAAACCAGAGTATTGCTGAAACTTTACAGTCGGGAGCTTAGCTCTACCATCGATAGATACAAAAATGGCAAAAATGCCTACATATACTCAAAACAACAACAGCAGCGAAACCAAGAAAATGCATTCAAAGCTTTGCGTCTGCATGGCTTCTGACACTCTGCAGCCGCAGTCTTTGACTAATCGTGCAACTTGTGGCAGACGCGATAGATCTTCTGACAGTTACATCGGCAGATCAATGTGCCTTTAATTCATTGTAGGACATCTCCATTATGGCAGAGACGATATCTAACCACCCTCAACCGCCTCAATAACTGCTTCTTGGGATTGAGAACGGCCAGGCCAACTCAACATCTCAGGATAGGGAAGACTTCTCGGGCTGCCACTTGGAACAACTGAATAGCTTGAGGGACGGACATGAGGGCTAGCGCGGAGGTCATGGTATATGGTAGGAGTGATGGCATCAGGGAGCGCGACGACAGAGAGGGGTGACAGAGGATGATCCATGGTGGAAGACACCTGGGTAGATGGGGAGAGGATGGGAGAACGAACTCGCCCTCGGGCGAGAGGCTAATGTGGAAAGGAAAGGGACGCGTGGCGGGTGATGAGCGGATGGTGGGAAGAAGGGAGAGCCACGTGGACCAAAGAGGAGAGGTGAATGGATGACACACAACATCAGGGGAAAGGTTGAAGGAAGAATGAAATGACAGGAGGAGGGCCCACACTGGTTAAGCACAGGGCAGCTGAGAGGGGCAGGGATGCACGAGCGCCATTGATCTGAGCGCTATGATCGTGGCCATCAGGAAGTTTCACATGGGATTCCGGACCCCCCCCTCCGTTTAAAGGTAGAAAGGCGGGGGGGGGTCCGGAATTCTCTTCATTGCCGTTGATCCGAGCACGCTAATCTGAACCGTCGGAGAGTTGTGCCCGCGATTCCGGACCCCCCCCCCCCACTTAAAGGTAGAAAGGCAAGGGGGGTCCGGAATTCAATGCACGTCGTTGATCTGGGCGTGTGATTCTTGGCTGTCCAATCTTGATTCTCGTTTAATCATGGGCGCATTCGCACCAAAACTTAGGACAGGTGTGTTTTAACCCATTCTTTTGATATCTAAACCCCTTAGCAAGAAATATCGCTAACAGTCACCTAATTTCATTGTGCTTCCTCGATCTCCCTAGTGATCGTCTGGAAATTCTCCTGCAATTCTGCTACTTTTGTCAGTGCCTACACAGTTTTCTCCTTGATAATATTGACTGTTTGTGCTGCTGCTTCTTCTCTTATCAATCCTACGCATTCTAGCCAAGTCTGTGCTGACTGTGTTTGGCTTATTCTACCTGCTCCAGTACTGCTGCTATCCGTTCCTGCAATGGTTCTATTTGATCTTGACGCTCATGTTTATGTGTTTGCACAGTGAGAAGTTTTTCCTGTAACTTCTTGAACTCTTATGTCCTCTTGACCCATTTTGGAATTGGGATAGTTTTCTATTACTACTTGAATTATTGAATCTTTGCATTGATCCTTTCCTCCTCCTTGTCCCATTGTTGGATCTGTGGATCCTCTGCCAACTTTGTCCAGAGTTGTGATGCTTTATCCAGCAAGTCGGCTGCTGTGTTGACCTATTTTTCCAGCTCCTGTAGTTGCATTGTTGCTTCTTGCTTCCTCTGCTCCTTTACTCCTGGTGGAGTTATTGGTCTACATTGTCCACGGAGAGTCTCGATCTCCTTCTGATATTGATCAATTGCCTATGCAATCTGATCAATATTGTATGCCGCTGAGAGTTCACTTCCTTGCACAGTAGTTGGAAGTTTCCCGAAAATATTTTCCACTCTGTGTTCCAACTCAGTTATGCATTCCTTCTCCTCCTGCGTTTTCGATTTTTCCCGAGCACAAATTGTTTCCAGTGTTTCCTGCTTCTTTGTTGCTTGTTGTAGCTCAAACAAGTTTTTATGTGCTCGAGACTATATCTCATGGTCGACGCTAACTTGCAATTGGTATAAGGCCTTTGTTGGCATCCATGTTAGGACCAATTGGATATGATCCAAGTCCTTCAGTGGTGTCTGCCCCAAAATATCATCCATTCGTAGCATGCTTGGCTTTATGTAAATCGTGGAATGTGGTTTTGGAAGAACTAAGTCGTGTTCTACTACCTCCATTCTTTTTTTGGTTCGTGCGCTCGATGGTTCTATGCCTCTGCTGCTACTTGTAATCTGGGCTTCTCCAAATTTCTTCAGGAGTTGCCCCATTTCTTCCAGCTCCTTCTGCAGTTTATCCCTGTGGTGCACTGCATGATCAAATTCCTCTGTGAGGAAATCCTAGACCATTATGGAAATCATCTCGCCATCGTCCTCTATGATTGTGTATTATGGTGGTGGTCATTGTGCCTTTGATTTCTTTCACGCACCTATTTCATGTACCATTGGTCTCTTAGTTCCCCCTGGTTCCCGTGTGATGGGGATCGTTGTGGTTTCCTGTGCTCCCTCAGTTGGGTTTTGTTGTTCATTAGTCGGCTGAGTGGTTTCTATTCTCCCCTTATAGGTCCCTGGCTTCTTTGAGCCACCCTCTATATGAGTCGACTTGATTTGGCCCGTTCTTGGTTTCTTGGGTATTGGGACTTGTGGAGGCTGTGTTTCTGCCTGCGAAACCCCTCCTTCTGTTGTTTGTCCCGGTACTGCTCTAGGTATAGTTGGGATTTTCCATTCATCCAGCCACTCATGGATAATCATGTCAATGTCTCCCTCGGTGACGCAGTAGCACATTTGTAGCCATTGTTTATGTGGGTCCTATATTGGCTGTATCCACATGGCTTGTCACCTAGACGAGAAATTGGCGATGGCCCCGAATCACGTGACAGCCTCTAGTGTTATCCTCCATGCTCGGTTGATTTCTTCCTTCATTTTTCATAGGTAAGCTTCAAATATAATTCCATTTTCCTTCTTATGCTTGGCTAGTGGCACGACTTGCAGGACACAATATCTTTCTCCTCCTGTCTATGGTGTGGTACAGAAGGTGATGTGGTATGGTTCTTTCCATCCTATGAAAGCGATGAGACTAATCAACCATGAATAATGAAATTCTGTACATGCTTCCTACACATATTTACAGTCTATTTGGAAAAATTTTGACAGATATAGTGCCTAGCTCATGAAGGTTCCTTCTGCGCACTGAGCTGCAACTGCGATGACTCTTGTCGGTACTTCATCTTTGCGGCATTTTCTTAGCAGTTTGCAGGCTAAGATCTTTGCTCCCAATTGTGTCGCGGCATCATTAATTCGCTTGATTATAATGCCTCTCGTTCCCCTGTTGGTGCCATATTTCTTCTTCATTTCTTCTACCAATGATTTTTCCTTGGACTTGTCGTCCAGTATCAGCGTGGGATCCATACCCCAGATGGGTAGTCCTGTAATTTGCACAATAATTTCAATAGTTATGGGGATGGGTTTGTCCAGTCATACATCTCCTCCATGCGTAACTGCTAACAGTTGCTTGATGCATGTTGTAGCATATTGGCCTATGCCAAAGTGTGGTATCTTCAACAATCCTAAGATTTTGGTTCTGTCCAGTCCAGATCCCCACTAGCGTGGCTTACTGATAGTTCCTCCGAGAGGGTTCACAACTATTGTCTTCGTAAAGACTTATGGTGGAAGCTCTGGGCATTTTCTTTCATCTGCTACATCATGGTTGAAATATTTGAGCTTTTTGACATGACCCAATAGCTGTGAGTCCACCTGTATTCCTTCTGGTGTGCGAGGTAGCACAATATCTACAACTAGCTTCTTTCAAGGTGAGCTCAATATCTGAATCCTGTCTTCCTACTGTGTTGGTTGGTTCAAAGTTACAACAACTCTTGGTTGTTGCTTTTCCATCCATTCTTCCCAAGCCTTTCCCATTTCATCAGTCGGCTCGGCCGAAAAAGAAAAGTATGGGATGGGTATTTGTGGAACATTTGGTTGGACCTCTACTTCCGAGTTCTGTGTGCTTCCATTTATTTCCATGGCTTCTTTGATGTTTTCTGGATGTCCTTCCTGATGAGTTCCTACTACTTCATTCTGAGGCTCCTGCACTGCTTCCGGCGTGTACTCTTTCCTGGTTTCCTCTTGGGGTTGTGGGATCTCTTCCTGGATTGATGTTGATTTGACTGGAATGTCCTCTAGCGATGGGATTTCTTCAATATCGATGATCTTCGGTGACTATTGGTCGTTCTATTCCCATGTTCCCTGTGACCTAGTTTGAACCCTAGTAGGTCTGACTATTTGGCTTGGTTCCGTGAGCTTTGGTGGTGCCATAATAGTGTCGGGCGGACATTTTATTGGTTCAAATAGCTCAGATAAGCTCTGTGATATAGCTCTGTGCATTCAGGATGCTCTTTTTGTTTCTCCATTTTTCTTGTGAGAATAGACTAACTGTTTCTATTCTCATGTGTTGTATGGGTGTGCCATGAAGCTTGTTGAGGATGCCTCCTACCTTGTGCGATTAATGCACCATAAGTGTGGGTTCAATGCATCCACGGTAGTTTTGTACCTGCCCTTATGGCTACTTTTTCTATGACATCCCATCTGTCCTTTCCTTGTTTTAATTATGTCGCATGCTCTCCTGTCAGTGTGCCTTTAATAAATTTCCTTTTCCCGCTTATTTCCCTTTTCTATATGGCTGTTGTCTTTTTCCTCGCTGGTTTCGTGTTGCGTATGTGACTTGTACATCATGCTGGTTTTTTTTTTTTTTTTAAACTGTGTGGTGTACGACACGGTGGGTAGTCGACTATCCTTGTATAGCTTCAGACGGCTCCCGTTGATAATTCCTCTAAGGTATGCACCTTCTACATCTTTCAACTGTACAACTCCTCCGTCCATGGCAACTTTTACCTCATATGGTCCTAGCCAATGCATCCTCATCTTCCCTGGGTGCTACAGCGCTTTACTGTCGTAGAGAAATACTAGATCTCCTTCCTTGAACATGTTTCTCTTGATGTGGCAGTCGTGACACGATTTGTCTCTTGCTTTCTGTACTTGTTGGTGGAATCCTACCAAGATTCGGTCTTCCACCATTGATAGTAATTTATCTAGTCGTTCCTGGACTGCGCCTCGTTCTGTCATTTGTGTGATAGCTACTACATGTAGACTAGGTATTAGAAATTCTAATGGTACTACTACTTCTTGACCATAGACTAGTTTGAATGGTGTGTGACCTGTCCTGTCAGCTTTTTGCATGCGGTTCTATATGCCCATAGTACTACTGGTACCTTGATATCCCAATCATCCCTGTTAATGTTGCATATCTTTATCAGGGCATTCTCTAGAATTTTGTTGAAGGATTCTATTGTGCCATTAGCCTATGGGTGATACAGTGTGATTTTTTGGTGATGAACTTTGAACTCTTCGAACATCACTCGGATGGTGTTGTTGATGAAGTGCATTCCTTGATCGCTCATCAAATTTCTTAGGCACCCAAATCTAGTAATTACCTATTCGAAAAGAAAGTGGGAAGTTGTTTCTACGCTGCAATATTTTACTGGTGCATCTTCTACCCATCTTGTTAAATATTCGGTCGTGGTGATAATATATCTCTCCCCTGTTCTCTTGGCGGGTGGGTTAATGGGTCCCACAAAGTCTATTGCCCATTTGTCGAATGCCTGAAGTGTCACTTGTGGTCATAGTGGCATATTTTCCCTTCTGTTGGGTTTGTCGACCTATTGACAGACATCACATTGCTGACAATATTCTTTCGAGTCTCTATGTATCATTGGCCACCATAATCCTACGCGTAGTACCTTCTGCGTGATATCTTTTTCTACGTAGTGCCCTCTTTCTATTCCTTCATGGGATTCTGCTAAAATTATCGGTCATTTTTGGTCTAGTACGTATCTTCGTAAGATGCTATCTGCGCCCATTTTGTATAGATGCCCTGTGATCAGTTGATATTTGGTTGCGCGAACTACCAAGTTATTCTTCTGTGCAGTGGTATATCCTTGCAGCATAGTACCTGTGCTCAAGTACTGGATGATATCTGTGAAGTAATCATCAACAATCTTTACTGAGAAGAGTTGTGCATTTGGAAAGTTGTCTTCCAAATTCGTTGGTTCCTCTCCGTTTGTGACCCTCAATAGGTGGTCAAGCCCTGCATTCAGTTTCCCTAGTTCGATTATTACCTTGAAGTCAAATTATTGAAATAATAGTGACCATCGACAGATTCGCCCCCCCAACACTGGCTTGTTAACTTGGTATTTCAGGGCTGAGTGATCTGTGAACATCTTAAAGTTTTTTCCCAATAGGTAATGTCTATATTTTTGTAGTGCGTAAACCATAGCTAAGCCTTCTCTTTCCATTTTTTTATAATTCTATTATGAGTCTGATAATTTCCTTCTTGCGAACTCTATCAGGTGATCCAAGTCTCCTTCTCCTAGTTGCGCTAAAATAGCTCCAAGTGTTATTGCTAATGCATCTACATGTACATGGAATGTCTTTTCCCAGTCTGGAAATACCAATATTGGTGCGGTGACCATATTTTCCTTTAGGGTATCCAGACCATCTTGGCACTCATCGTTCCATTGATACTTGGTATCCTTCCTTAACAGTTTTTCCATAGGCGTTGTAATCTGCATGTAGCCTTTGATGAATTTCCTATAATATCATGTATGTCCTAACGTTTCTCTTAGTTGTAGGACTATTTTTCATGATGGTAGGTTAATAATGACTATAATTTTGGCCGGATCCACTAGTAAACCCTGTTTTCATACTATGTGTCCCAGTAGTATCCCAAATGGTGTTCCAAATATGCATTTCTTGATATTCAGTGATATCTGGCACTATTTGCATCATTCTATCAGGCGTAAAACTTCCACATAGTTTTTTAACAGGATATAAACCATCCAATCATCTAGGTATACTTCGAGAAATTGGTGGATGAATTCCTTAAATGCTGCGATGACCACTATGGATAATACTGCAGGTGCATTCTTCAATCCGAACGACATGACTGTGTACTGATATGATCCCCATTCTGTTGCAAAGGTGGTCTTGTGTCTATCCTCTTGTGCTATTTTAATATGATGATATCCCAAGAATCCATTGGTGAATGAATAGGCTTCGTGCCCTCCTACGTTCTCAAGTACTTCGTCCGTGAATGGTGTGGGGAATGGGTCGTGTAAGCATGCATCATTCAACTTCCTCAAGTCGATGCATATCATGATCCCTCTTCCTATTTTCTTGTCCTGTACTACCATTGAGCTTATCCATTCTGATTCTTCGACTAGTTTGATGATGTCGGCCTCGAGCATCCTGTCGATATCGTATTTAACTTTTTGTTTGTACATGGGGTTCATTCTATATGGTTGTTGTTTAATGGTTCTTGCATCAGGTCTGGGTGGTATATTCATTTCTCCTAATTCTCTGGCTATTCCTTTCATCTCTGTAAAGGTCTTGGTAAAAAGGGTGTTGTATTCGCGCAACAATTTCGTGATTCTTTCTAGTGTTTGTTTGTCCCAATAATATCCAATGTTGGCCATTTTGGGCTGCTCAACGGTCCCTTTGTTAACCCTCTTGATATTTATTGGTGCAGAGATGACCTATGATTCTAAGGGTGGTCCTTCCTCATTTCTCTCACCTTTGACTTCTTCAATTTGAATATCACGTAGATCATCTTCATCTGGTGCTTCTTCCTGTACATGGTAGCATGACAACAGTTCCTTGACCGTCTTCTTATTTCGTTGTTGTACCTCTGTGATAACTTCCACTTATGATTCTGTAATCAATATGACATATTTGATCCATTTCAGGGTCATTTCTATGTTGGGGTTCTCATTCTCGAATGAGAAAGTGACTGTAAAGTTCTGTTGGAGTGGTGCCCATGTCTTGGTTTCGTTTCGCAATTCCTGGTCTATATACTAATTCGCTAATATGCCTTCTAAAGTATGAACGAAGTGGTGAGACCATTCTTCTAGTGGCGTCATTTTCCATAGTGTTTTACACACCTCCAAGTGTTCTACTGGTATTCCTAGTCCACCATATGTTTTTTGGTTGTTCCATATATGTTATGCGCCAAACCTTATGCACAATAATCATTTGCATTGGTACCAATCTGTGATAGTCTCTTTGTGCGCACCCCACCATATTCCAGGTGTATCCTTTAGTGCTAAATCTAGTGCTAATAGTCTATGGTTCTCTAATACTCTGTCTTTGTATTGTGTCAAGAAATTTTCAAAATCATTTAGCCCATGAAAACTGGGTGGTTCTCTGATTTCTGTGCCAAGCCATCTTACTGCGCGGTCTATTCTTGCACACCTTCTTGTGGATACTTCATGTATTCTTTGCTGCCAATTTTCTAACCCAGTGTCTGAGTCCGTTGTGCATGAAGTAATTCTCCACCAACTAAGTACCTCGTCTGCAGTTGGGTTTATATAGTCCACATCGCGTACAGTTGTTCTGTACAACTGCCCGATTTCGTCTAGATCCAGACAAGTGGGTTCAACGAACCTCTCACCTTCTAATGGGTTGAGTGGGGCTATAACCCTATAGTCTCCTGGCTCAAATGTCATTTTTATGGTCTTCAAGTTAATTATTGACTGGTTATCGAACACCCAATCTATACCAAGTAGCATTGGGTAAGGTGCTGTACCATCTACTATTTCGATGACTTCAAAGTCTTCCTTAGTGCGCACGCCATCCAGATCTATGGTTACTCCTTTCAATCTACCTATTGGTAGAACTCTATGTTGATTTGCTAGCTTTAATTGAATAGTTGAGTATCCCAGTGTAGGTTCTCCCATGCATTTCCATGTGGTTTTTTGTAGTACGTTCACCTCGGATCCTAGATCTAGTATAATATCTCCCATGTTGAAATCCCCAATGTTAGCATTGATTCTAAATTCTCTACTTGTTCTTCTTCTTATGTGTAGGTGGTTGACAGTTTTTAGTTCTGGCTTCTGTTCCGTCTCACTGCTACATTTCTCTAGGATGTTTTTCAATACTTTGATAGATGAGGGATCGCCTAACATTTTGATGCATGATTGCAAAAAGTCTTTGAGAGTACTTACTTGTTCCCTAGGTAGTATTCTGTTGGTATGGTCCAGTGATGGTGGCATGTCATATTCTGGAGCTTCCTTGTTCTTCTGTGCAGTCAGCTCTATGTCCTCCTTCTGGAATTCTTGTAAGGCTTCTGCAAAAATATTCTTTTACTTTTGCACATTGAACTGCTTCTTGGGGTCAGGGTTCTTCTTTACCCATTGGTCCTGCGCTGGGTCCTGTCGAATTTCATTATTTCCTATTTTCGTTCCTCCTCGAGTGGCTATTTTGATGTTCCATCCATCATCCCTTGATTTGGCTTAAATCCAGTGAATATTCTGGTTATTTTGGTTCCTTTTCTCCTGGATCTTTACGAGTAGTGTCGAACATTCATCTGTACTTTGGTCTGAAGCGCGACAATACATACAGGTCGCTAGTGGTAGTGGGAATTCTCGTGCATAATGTCCTAGTTGCTGGCAATTGTGAAATGTAACTAGTCCTCTCCCACATTTGAAACCTCCTCTGGTTCATCCTGCTCCTCTATAGGTTGCGCGATCACCTCATGGCACGTTATATTGTGGTCCCTGATTACACTGCGCAATATTGTACTGGGGCTATGCTAGTTTATACTATGGCTACACGTTATTATAGGGTTGTTGCGCAGTATTGCACTATTGTTGCATAGTGTTGTATGGTGATGGGGCTTGAGTGAACTATGGTGTTTCCTACCCAATCATCATTTCTTCTTGTACCCTGTAGGCGTCTGAGGTTCTTTCCCGCATCAGCTCCATAGTTCTACAATATTTGTCTTCATGGCCAACTGACTTGCAAAAAGTGCAATATGAGTTCGTTGGGACTGTTTGGTATTTCTGCATCATCGTGCAATGGTAAGGGTCGTGACCCAGTTTCTTACAAATTTCACACCATAATCCCCCCTGTGGTAGCCGGTTTGGCATCCCTGTTTCCATATACTGTGCAAATGTCGGACATTCATTTTTGTGGTGTCCTTCTGTCCTACATGTGGTACACCAAACAACTTCTCATTTTTCCTTGTTCTTATTTTGGTTCAGCTGAAATGTTAAGTTCTTCAGATCCTCTTTCAGTTCTTCGATAGTCAAGTCCATCTATTGATACTGATTCTCTTCCAATTTCAAGGCTTCCTGCAAAGCCTCTGCTTGTGTCTGAAACTTATGTTGTCGTAGTGGATATTTTAAGTGTGGGAGTAGTGAGTTGATAAACAGGTGTCGATGTTGCATCTCTGTCATAAGGTATTTTAACTTCCCTTTTAGTTGCTTGAACCTTTGATCAATATCCCATACTAATTCTCCTGGTTTCTATCTTATTTCAATCATCTCGTTCATATACTAATCCTCTGAGCTCAGCTTCTAGAACTCATTGATTAATAGTTTCTTAATGTCGTCCAGTGTCCTTGTCGTCCCCAGAGCACTATTCGTGTCTAGACTCATGTACCAGTCTAGTACGTGGTCTCTTAACGTGATCGCTAGCTGTGCGAGTTTGGTGTTGTCATCAGTGATCTTATTTGCTTCCCAAATCTTAGCGCAAATGAATATATGCTTCTCAGGGTCTTTTGCTGCTTCTCCTCAAAAATCCGGTAATCTGATAGTAGGGTCGTGTCCTGCCATTATGAGTACTAAACTACTGCCTCCTCTGCACGGTGTGGATACTTGATTAAGATTACCTGAACTAGCTCCTCCAGTTGTCTCTCCTTGTGTAGATGTACTTCCTATTGTCGGACTTCCTCTAAAATTTGGTTGCCTAAATGGTGGTGTTCTCTGTGGTGTATTGGTCACACATGGGTTTATGGATTCCACAGTGACATTGACCTGAAAGGGGTGGCTTTATTCTCCTCCCTTTCTTGGGCCTCTGGTTTTCCTCTCATAGGTAGCATGCAGGATTTCCTCAATCTTCTCCACATCTCGGAGATCCTCTACCTACTCCTCATCGCTCGCCAAGCCATCCCTTTCAACTATGACTCTCTTCTTGGTGTTTATCTTATATTGGTAGGGTGCTCCGCTACGCATCATTCCTGATGATGCCAAGATCCACTTGAGTTAGTCATCATCCATCGAGATCAGGTCCAAGGGTTTCTCTTCCTTCTTCTCTTTATCCTTCCCTCCTTCCATTCCTCCTTTCTCTGTTAGTGCTTCCCCTCTTCCCCCATGCATGCAGGGAAGTCTAACTGTATGATTCCATTGTCATTACACTTTTGTTATAAAGAAGTGTCTTGATAGAAGTATACAGGGATCGAATATACCTTCCTCTAGGTCCTTGTAGAAATTCTTTCTCAGCTACGATGTATGACTTTACTATGTCTACCGCAAACTCTGTGATGAATCCTGCCACAATATTGTCAAGCCAAAAGTCTACTCCGCGGGTGAATTTATTGTTCACCTGCTGCAGCTATTGAATCTGTACTAGGGTCTAATCTAGCTGTCGAATCCGGTTCATTGGGTGATTATCCGTTAATCTTAAGATGCACTCTTGTAGTAGATGCAAAAAATCACAGAAAACGATTTCATGTCAATCCGTAAACACGTATTTATCCAAGTATCTACGTGGTGTGATTCTAGGGTTTCTATTGTCTTTGTGTGCAAATTCTAGCTCTTTAGTTCTCAACCAACCCTTGATTTCTTCTATCGTGGAGTTCCAAGGTCTCCACATTCGATTCTAACGGCTCATTTCTTCTTCGATGGTTCTTGTCCACTCTATGTCATCTACTCAGTCCTATATTGTTTCTCCTAACACGACAACGAAACCATTTGTTGGTTTATTTTTTATCGACTCCCTTCTCAGATTATCTGATTTATTGACCCAGGGTTCATGTCATTCAAGATTCCAACAAAGCCTCTAACTATTATCCCTCCTGGTAAACCAGAAGGCACCGTAGCGCCTAAAGGGTATTGTACAGTCTCACCTAAGATAGCTATAGATGGTTAACTGTAAGACTCAGGTGTTTACAGTCTAGGACAGAGTAGGGGATAAAGGGTTTCTTGATTAAGGTCCTATTCTGTGAACTGTTACTGTAATCTACTTTTTCCTAGGAATCGCATGCATATAACTCAAAATATAAACGGATTCTACTAACGCATTTGGTTATTCATCAATTCTAATCACCTATTGCTGAAAGAAGTTAACGATATACAGACATTCAACACATTACACAAAGATTATCGTGGTTCACCCCTCCTGGGCTACGTCCACAAATATCTGGCTCTTTGCTCTTTTATTATGGAAGTTTTTGATTTCCTTGCACTGTGACCTTACAGCTATCTGTAAAAGTGGGTAAGATCTATGTGAGGCGAACTAGATCGCACCAGGCTCTATAGCCTGCGGTCTAATCCTCGGATCTACCTTCCCTCCTATCTTTTCTTGCTCAACAACTTACAAAACTCAATTCATACAACTCGAAAACCCTTCACGTATCACTGATAGAAATACTCGGAAAAATTGTAATCCTCATAAAAACTAACATAAAATCAACAAAAAAAACACACACACAACAACAAAACCACATCCCCTATATGATACTTTTGTATCTATATTTATACATTTCGGGCTCTTTAGCCACTTACAGAATATTACCAAAACCCTAACCCTTGTTACGCTAGGTTTTTCTCCCATGCACATGTTGTTATTCCTCCATCTGTCATTTTTCTCTATGCACGCTTTCTTGCATTCACTCGTGCTGATATTTTTCCAGTTGTCACTTCAGTTTCCTGGACACTTTCTTTCCCATGATCGTCCTTCTTTCCACTTCAGCCTGGTTCCAATAGGCTTGTTTCCCAGCGTCCCCATGCATGTACACAATAGATTCCAATTGTTGGGACTTAGGTATGCATCCCTACTATTCCCCTTCATTATCCTATACATCCTCTTAATCTTGATTTTTTTCTCAGTCCCTTCTCCATGGTTTATGAGCCAACTTGAGTTGCTTTACCCTTCTATTATTTTTGCACCATTTTATTGCTTTCTTGAAAGGTTTTTGCACATTTTGATTTGGGTTAACAACATATTTTCATATTGGACTAATTTATTGAGCTTATAACAAGTTTTCAGGGAATTTTTAGTTCAAAAAATGTTGATTGCACAAGAACATGCATATTCTTACAAACATGGTAAAAGCACGTTGTTTTAATTCTTTTAATGTTCAGAAATAAATTTAAATATTTAAAAATTGTTTTGTTGGCACCTGCATATGCATGCATGATCATGAACACTCTGGTACACAAAATTAATTTCTGAGTTCATCATCATGAAGTTCATGTTAAGGTCGTGTTAGAATCATGTGAAATTCACCTACAATTTTCATCATCACAGAGGTTGTGGGGAATTATAGTTACAGGTGCACTTCAACGAAATTAAGGTCACAATCAGCTCATTGTTTGTAGTCTCAATGAATTAAGTTTCAAGAATCAACTATTTTCTCAGGTGATCAGTGCAACATGGTCTCCCCAAAAGATTGATGGAAGTTGAACAGAATCGAGCTACAGGGGCTCAAGTTGTTCGAAGTTGTCCCATAACTCAAAGACATGTTTGTCAAGGCAGAGTGGTATGACTTAATTTTATCATTCGAGGGATACCACACAGTTTTGGACATGGAATTTACACAGACATATGACAAGTTTGAAACCCATATTGGGGACACTTGTATTCATGTTACAATTTTTTTTATCGGGGCAACATGTACTCTCCAGGTGTATGGGGAAAGGTGGTTTAAAAATGGCAAGATAAACCCTGAACTTTGTAATAAATTTTTGGTGATAGAGAACCAAAACCCTGACTGGAGCCAGGGGATTCTTGTCACATGGATAAGAGATTAATGGAAAGTTCCTCTCACATTTGTCCATAGATACATTACAGGTGAGGGAGATTTACGAGTATACATTGTTACCACCTTCGTTTTCTCATGCACCTGAGAGGGCATAAAGAGTTAAATTTTCCCTTTTATTTGCTTGTTTGGCCCTTCAATTTTGGGAAGGAATTGTGCAAGTTTTGACCAAGCATGAGTTGCGCAAACTTCATCAGAGGCTAGGAGAAAGAGTAATATAAAAATTTGTGTAAGTTAGTGCAATGTCAACTAAGAAACAAACGGTTGCAACAGAACACAAAATCGGTCAAAATGAGAAGGAAGACACAACCCATCTATATATAGGGCTGACTATAATTGTAAAAGGGTTGGGTTTTTGTTGTTGTTGGTTAGTTAGGTCGTGTTGGCTCATATTGATCAGAATCGACCAAGTTATGGGATTAGTTGTTGATACCTGCTATAAAGTCGAGAGACGACAAGAAAGAGTCTATAATATGCCCTATTGAGTGAGTTTGAGTCTGTAACAGAGAAAGATCTCAAGGGTAATACGAAGAAGGAGAAAATTTTAAAATACGATGTGTCTTTGTATGTTTACTTGCACATTACAAGATTTATTTATGGTTTATGAGTTCTATTTGATGGTTCTATGTTTAATCATTGGTAGCAACATAAGTAGGTTCACTTCTTGCATTTAGATGGTTCATATCTAGTAAGGACTCTTGCGCAAGAACAAGGAATAAGTTTTGACTTCTCTATGGATCCTCTTTAGCCTTCTCCCAACCCTTTCCTATCTATATGTCTCAGTAATTATTCGGGTGAGACTTCTTCTCTTCTGAGGAGATGAAAATGCCTGTGCTCTAGACTACACGGTACTTTTTGTTGGTAACCTGAGAAGGACCCTGGTCTGATCAAATTCGCGCCAACAAAATGGTTTTGTTGTCAAGACTCATGTTAAAAGAAAACTTGTAGGGAGAATGTTGTCGTCGATCCATAGATCTGTTATTTATCAATGGTGGGAAGGGAATTGTGATGCCTTCATATTTAAAGAAGCAGAATTAAGAAGAAAATTGCTGGAAAACACTCGCGAAGAAATCTTTTATTCAAAAAGATCAAGCAACCAGTATGAGATTTTCTAGGTTAAATTCTTGGAAGAATTTTTTCACTGGATAAAGAGGCTCCAAGAAGCTCCAGAGTTCCAGGGTTGGACCAAGAATATCCATGCGTGGGATACCGAAAATTTATCAGCACTCCAGAGGTTGGATTGCCTTGTCACATGAGTCATGGATTTCTGGGTTAACACCATGCTGGAAGGATACATAATCGAATTTACAACTGAGAACCACCAGTCTTTCTCGCGGGCAGAGGAGATTTTCAAGAAAGGTGTAAGGGGAAGACTGTTGAGAGAAATCCCCTTGTGGATTAAGGATTTCTTTATGGAGGAGGGGATGTTGATTATGTCCCCAACTGAGATGGCAGTGTAAACACCCTCGCTTGGGGTAGGGAGAGATGGGGTGAGGGCCATGGAATGAGAAGGGGAAAGGGTTCTTTGACAAATGGGGGAAAACAAACAAGAAATGGACTCAAGAGATGAATGAGCCTTCAAGAGATCCGTTGTAGTTGAGAAGTGGTGGGACGGCAAGATCAAGAAAGCCGCAAGACAATCTGAAAAGTTGAGGAAAGATAGATGGAAGAACTGTAGAGAATGAGAAGACAAGAATGACTAGCCAGTCAAAGATTGAACGAGAGAGAAGCAAAGAGAGAAACAAGTCCCCAGGAAGAGGGACAAGAAGGAGAAAGTGTGGAGGTGAGAGAGGAGGAAGCCAGCATGAATCTTGGAGGAGAAAGAGAAGATTCATCCCCTATAACAGGAGAAATCAGGAATCCAGTCAAAGATATAGTCCCAGTGGAAGTTAAAAAGACCCCCTAGATCAAAGAAAACCACCTCGAAGACAGTGGCACCAGCCCCAAATCACCCATACCCCAAGTTCCTTCTATACAAGCGGTAAGTCCAATACTACCTTCTGCTTTTGTTCCAGTACAATCACTTAGTCAGTCACAACCAGGAAGTGCAAGTGTAGGGAGGATATTGGGATCCCCTGGTAAATCGCAAGCAGGATCGTTAGGATTCATACTAATAGGAACAACAAGTTCAATAATGGCCAACCATACGGGAGGTTCAATCGCTAGATACCCAAAATTTTGGGGTAAGGGAGATGAAGAAGTTGAGCAGCATTGGTTCTTGTGTGAAGCCATTTGGAGATCCAAAGGGACTCCAGATGCGAATAAGTTGGTCGAGTTCCAGACTACCTTGAGAGGTCACGCTCTCAAGTGGTACATGAATATCATTGAACCAGGAGTGTCAGGGACACAAGGTCAAACGTTCACACTTGACCAAGTATGAATAAGGCTCATAGCGGAATTCAAACTGCCTCAGTCAGAACAACAGGCTCTGTCTGAGTTGGGAAAAATTCAGCAAAGGGAAGGAGAATCATCCTAGGAATACATCCATAAGTTTAAATATGCCATAGGGAGGTTAGAAAATCTAATCCATGAAGAACATCAAAGGGAATGGTACATTCAGGAGTTTCTTCCTCTGACTCGGATTCCGCTAACACAACAACGGATAGCCACATTGACAGACACCTTGGAACAATCAATGAATATTAAAGCCATGGCGGGATACCTTGGGAACCTGAAAGTAACCAGGCCCCCAATAGGTGCAAATCCGGTGCAACTGCAAGGGAATATATCAACACTTATAGAAAATATTCAGGAGCTGATGATACCTAGACTAGGACGACCACAAGTTTGGTGCACAAGATGCTATACGGAAGGTCATTTGGTGACCAAATGTCTGTGAATGAGGGCACTGGGACCTCCTCAGAATTCAATGGTACCCCTAGCATGACCAACAGGAGTATTTTCACAAGTATCGATGAAATCACCATTCCATCACCCCATGCCATATGACGCTTTCCTAGGAGGACAAGCAGCGCCATTAGCGGAATGTTGTGAGATCTACCAAATTCATGGGCATGGACCAAGACAATGACCCATCATGCAGAAGTATTCAACAGTACCAAACACATCACATTGTGAGTTCTTCTCATCCACCACGCATACTACCAATCAATCTATATCATTGGATGCTCTCGCGGACAGGCTAGACCAAAAAACATTCAGGGTGAATGAAAACCTGGAAGGACCAGGAAGAGGTCGAGGAGGTGGAGTTGGAGGAGACTTCAGAGGAGGAAGAAATGGGGGAAGAATACCAAGCATATGCTATAACTATGATGAACAAGGTCACTTGGCCAGAGATTGTCCTCATCCAAAGCAGCCATGGTGCTCTCACTGTAGAACCAATGGACATGCATCTGAAGATTGTCCAGAGTTAATTGCAAAGTGGGAAGATAGAGCAGGACAAAGAGGAAATAACCTTATCAGCTCAGAGATCAATAGGATTTCTAAGGTACAATTTCCCAACCTTAACATCATTACTTGAGGAAGAGAGAAGACAAGAGTTGACGCTGATACTCTACCTCAAATCCAAAAAGAAGCACCGAAGGGTGACAGGTATGACCCCCTAAATAAAAATTTGTTCTTTAAAGACACCATATAAGTATTCCAGAATATCCCTAGTCATGAAATGCAAGAGAACACCCCCCAGCTGACTAGTTACGCCAAGACGGCGCAAGCCCTTGCTTCATCCCCTGCACCCAGAAACCTTGTAGTCATACCAAGATAGCCTGAGCAACCTCAAAACATAGTCGACCTCTGGTTTCAATTATTCTCTGACATTCTAGGGAATGATCAACTAATGGAAAAGTTGTGCAATACACTGTACCTAATCTTAGGGAACGAAGAAACCTTAGAAGCAAGAATAAGGGCAAAACTTCTTGAGAAAAGTACTTAGAGAGTGCAACGAAGAAAAGTAAGAACCATAAGAGAATTCCGACTAGTAGCCCAGTTAACTGAATTCGGAATTAAGGATATCATGTTAGACCTAGGGTCAGATGTGAACATTCTACCCAAGAAGACCTGGGAAGCCTTGGGAAAACCAAGATTGACATATTCCCCAATTCAGTTAAGAATGGCAAACCAATACTGTATTTTTCCCATAGGAAGAATAGAGAATGTGGAAATCGATGTAGCAGGAGTAAAAATAGTGGCCATCTTTGAAGTCATTGAGATCATGGGAAACAAGGACCCCTACCTTGCGCTACTTGGCATCGATTGGGATTATGACAATTATGTAGTAATCGATTTAAAGAAAGACACCATGAATTTTGAAGCTGAGGGAATCAAGGTAGTTCAACCTTTGGATCCATATGGAGGACCCGGGTACAAAGAGCCAACAGACAACAATATGGAGGAATAAGACCTAGAAAAATTGTACACTGTAACAGCAAGGATAAGAAACGATTACATAAACCCTATAGCTAATGGATCGGTAAGTTGGAGAAGTATACAGTCAGCTGACAAAGACTCAGAACTAGCTTTTGATAGTTGGAAACAAGGCTCACATGAAAAATTCTCAAGAAGATGCGCAACTCTCAGAACAACTAGATGGGTTGGGATTGAATATAGAGAACACCCAGTATACGATGGTACCTCAGACTTAGACAATTTTTTGTAGAACATGGAAGAGAATGTGAGAGAAGATCAAAGAATCACGGTACTAGATATAGCTTGTCACAACAACATTGCAAGATGGTGGGCCACTCATAAATATATACTTGGAACTTGGGATGAGATGAAGCAAGCTATCGAGTACAGGTTTGGGAGTAAGGAGCATAGGGAAGTAGGGATACAAATGGATCTTCCCGCCACACAACTTTTCAGCAGAAAATCAGACCCTAGGATACACATTGGCAGGCCGTGAAGATACCCTCTCACTCATGGGTTCAGGTATTTCCCCATTCTCTAGTCCCAATCCCAAAATTGTGGTTTGTACATGAGGAAACTAGAATACAAACCAATGATTGGAAAAAACTGGAAGCTCAATTTTGCAAGGACTTTTCATTCACAAGTAAGTACCCTGAACTTGAACTAGCTCTGCAAAAGATCCAAGAACTTATTTTTACAACCAATAGAAATAAGAGATCAAAATCTGTAGTATGTCCCAAGTATACCCAAGAACGTTAGATTAAATGCCACCTCCCTTGATCGACAATCCTGTAGAGTGTTATCAAATCAACAAAGATTCAGAGATTCTAGATGAACTAGAAGGACTGACAAACCTAGCCATCAAAGAGAAAGAGGGGAGTAGAGATATCCAAAACACCATACCTAGCTAGACCAATAGTTTCTACAATCACCCATTAAAATTGAAGAGACTCGATATAGGGACCAAAGAGCAACCCAAGATAGCTATGGTGGGAGATTACTGGGATGAACAAGCCAATCAAGAAATACAGAGTTTACTACGAGAATATGAGGATTTGTTCCCAAAGACCTTTTTAGAATTAAAGGGAATCAAAGGAGTCATGGGAGAAATGAAGATCGAGTTAAAACCAGGATCCAACCCTATCCAACATAGAGCATACCATCTTAACCCAAGAGTAAAAGATAAATTCAAGAAGGAGATTGACAAGATGTTAGAAGTAGGTCTCATTTTTCCAGTAGAAGAAGCAAAGTGGTTCAGCTCAATAGTCATTCAAAGAAAGAAATATATAGAGGATATTAGAGTCTGTGTATACTACAGGAGTCTCAATTCTTCATGTGTGCACGACCCTTTCCCAACATATTTTACCGATGAGTTACTCGAATAGGTTGTGGGGAAGGAAGCATACTCATTTACAGATGGATTTTCAGGTTACCATCAGTTCAGGATCGCCAAAGAAGACAAGAGAAAGACCACTTTCATTATAGAATGGGGATCTTTTGCATACAACGTGATGCCATTTATTTTAAAGACTGCTCCCATAGTTTTTTCCAGGATTGTGATAGCATCCTTTAGAGCATGCATTCACAAATTTATAGAGGTCTATATGGATGATTGGACAATATATATCTTTCTCAAGGAACATGTAGCACTTCTAAGACTAATGTTTGACAGATGTAGAGAATTCAAAATCTCATTAAATATTAGAAAATGTATCTTCTGTGTGCCACATGGCAATCTGTTGGGCCACATAGTCTACCGAGAAGGAGTATTGGTAGACCCAGCTAAATTTGTGGTAATTTCAAATATTACACCACCTACGAGTATTAAACAGTTGTGATCTGCGCTAGGACATACATGATACTATTGCAGGTTCATTCAAAGATATGCTAACATTACTGCACCCTTGGAAAACCTCTTGAAAAAGGATGAAACATTCCAATGGACTCTCGAATGTGATAAAGCATTTGAGACACTCAAGGAAAATCTCATTACAACACCAATTCTAATATTCCCAAACTGGGAGACAAAATTTCATGTCCATGTAGATGCTTTATGAATTGCCTTAGGAGCTATCTTAATGCAACCTCGAGAGGGAGCTATGGATCACCCCATCTACTTTGCGAGTCAGAAGTTGTCGCAAGCAGAGTGCAACTATACAACGACAGGAAGGGAAGGCTTAGCAATGATTTATGCTTTACAGAAATTTATACATTATCTGCTAAGTTCCCATTTCAAATTCTTTACTGACCATTCCGCATTAAAATACCTAGTTAACAAACCTGTGCTAGAAGGGAGAATTTGTAGATGGCTACTACTATTTCAGGAATTTTCCTTCGAATTTATCATCAAGCTGGGACAATGCAATGTTGGACCTGATCATCTATCCAGTCTAGAATCAGGAGAAAGTGGCGGAGCAGTGGATGACCAACTCCCAGACACATATTTGGTCAAGATTGAGGCCATACTGGAATATCTGGAGGATATAGAAATCTTTCTCAGTACAGGTGCCTATCCTGAAATATATTTCGCAAACCAAAAAAACCACATGGTTGTTAGAGTTGTAGACTACCAACTAATCGTTGGACAATTATATAAACTAGGACTAGATAACATCCTCAGACGATGCATCCTAGACCATGAACGACAGGATATACTCTGGGAATGCCATAGTGGAATTACAGGAGGCCACGTAGGAGGAACGGTCACGACATAGAAAGTTCAATAGGCAGGACTTTGGTGGGCTACACTATTCAAGGATGGAAAATCATACACTATATCGTGTGATGTTTTTCAACGTGTGGGAAAGCTATCACGCTGAGATGAACTACCACTACAACCATTTAGAGCTCTACAAGAATTTGAGAAATGGGTAGTTGACTTCATCGGACCAATCAACCCCACCACCAAACATTCAAAGGCTAGATACATCATCACCGCAACTGACTACCTTACCCATTGGGTAGAAGTAGCAGCAGTACAAGACTGTTCGACAGATACGATTGCCCGGTTCATCTTCAAAAATATAATTACCCGCATTGGATGTATCAGAAGCCTAACCAACTATCAGGGAGCTCACTTCATTAGCAATACCATAGCAACACTTACAACATAATTTATGATTCAACGTCACAAAAGCAGTCCATACCACCCACAAGCCAACGGAACAGCTGAAGCCTTCAACAAAATCTTGGGAAAGGGACCAAAAAAGGTCTGTTACACAAACCGAGAGGAATGGGATGACAAAGTTCCAATGGTACTATGGGCCTATAGGAAAACCACAAATAAAATCCATAGATATACATTGTTCCAGCTAGTTTATGGAAGAGAGGAAGTGGTGCCCGCAGAGTTCATCACTCCGAGCCTATATATTTCACAAGTCACACATATGACGCAAGAGGAATCAGTGGCATAGAGACTTGTAGAGCTACAGGAGCTAGAGGAAACCAAATTTCTAGCAGACTTCCATCATTTGGTTGAAAAGGAAAGACAAAAATCTTAGTACGATATACACATTAAGACCAAGATATTTGTTGGTACAGGGGGAAACCCAGGGTTCAACGCTACAAGAGAGCACTAAAAAAACCCTAACTACCATCCCTTTCGGCAACACCTGGGAAGCATATGAAGTGTCACCCGAGGTAGAGGCAGGGGTGGTTGCAAGACCCAAATGTCTACAACCTTAGCTGGGACATAGATCTGTGATTATACAGCTTATTAAATCACTTAGCACTGTTAGTTCTTTAACATGAAATCATTATCTACTTCGCTGATAAAATAGAGCCTCATAGTACTCACAGTAATCTACCATATATGAGCACTTAGCATAAGTAAAATAGGTCGGACGTAGATGATCAAGAACTGAGAATATTCATGTATATTATATCTAACATTACATACATCATTAGCACTGAGCATAAGCAGATCTATCTAATCATCTCAAAGCACTAAGCAAAGAAGACATAAACATATTCAGACAAGTGCCAAGCAAGATAACACAATGATTAAATGGTTCACCCCTCTCCTGGGGCTATGTCCACCAACTCTTCTTCTTTATTATCTTCAATCAATCATCTACATGCACAGAGCCATACAAACCCCACTCCACATAGGACATGATATCTGCACGCACCTTTCCATATCCTCCTTCCCCGCGTTAGGTTACAAAACAAAAGCTTCTACTCAATCTCTTACAGTCACTTGAACTTAGCCTTGCAAGTCTCACACAACATGCACAGAGCATATACAACTATTACTTGCATTTGGCACTTAGCTCATCGACCCTTTCCTACATTGCCTAGGTATCTATTTATACATTACAAAATAGGCCTAAACATGGGTAAACCTATGGGCCAACATCCCTTTTTCATTACATATTCCCAACAACCCAAACAAAGGCCCAAAAGGGGGTTGAGATCCCGTGATCTCCAATTTGTCTTGCGCTCCTCCTTCGCCAGGCTGTCAAAGTCCCAAAATAGGTCAACATGACCAAGAAACTCCCAAAAATTGGTCAAGTTCCAACAAGCCCTCAACACTCACCAGTGACTCATCCTGAGTCACTCCGATCTGACCAATTTTTCCTCGAATTCCTTGAGCTTGGCTCGAGCTACTTCGACTTGTTGTTTTGTTGTAGCCTCTTGCTCGGTGAACTCTTGGATTAGTGCGTCGTTCATTGGTCCTTCCAGGTATTGCTCTACTCAAAGGATGACCTGTTTAAGCCATGCTCCTTGGCTCTCGACCTCTGTAAATAATAGGCATGCCTGATCTTGCACAGGTTGAAGTCATTGAGTGAATTCCATCACTTTACTTTGAAGCATATGAACCTACTGTTGAGTTGTGTGTTGTTCATGTGATCTATTCATCCTATCTATAGCTGACGGGGCCTTTAGTTGTACCTATAGTGTATCTGCATGTTGTTTTGATTCTTGGAGCTACGACTCCAGCGTCTGCAATTATGGATTCTCTGTAAGGTTTTCGTATGTCTGGGCACTCTGATTACTTAGCTGCTTGCACTCCAAGGCAAGATCTTTTAATCTGCCAACTGCGTTGTGAGAAGTTGCTTCTCGCTGGTCTCTTATGTCCTGAGAGGTTTTGGGTACAACATGGAGTTCTAGATCTGTGATGTGCTGTTGGAGCTTCTGGATTAGCTCTTCCAATTGTGCCACCTACTGTGGAACTTGGTACTTGGTCTGGACTTCAGCGATTGTCACATAAAGAAGTGATTTTTTGACCCTTTCCTTAACTTCAAGTTGCTCAGTGAGAAATTGTTCCTTGCTTTATTGTAGCTCTATTTTTTCTTCATCAAACTTCTCTTGCATAGGAAGCTTCTCTCATTCTACATTACTGTGCTATTCTAGTAGAGCTCCCTGTGCTTGCGCAAGAGCCTGGGTGGCTTATGTTATTTCCTCCTGTTCTCATCGAAGGTGAGCTTCGACCATATCAACAATCCAGTGGAGTTGAGCTGGCTCATCTCCTGTTTGTGGTGTTCCTGTCATCAAGGGCGCAGTGGATACTGCATGGATAGACTGTAGTTCCTGCTACACTTATTTAAATTTGACCTTGATTTGACTGAACATCTCCTCCTTCTTGGGTTCTTGATTCTCTTCTATCTCCAATGAAGCATCGTTCAGTGCAGTGACGATGAAGTCGAAGTCATCTAAGGTTAGGGTGGTCTCAAACTTGGTTCTAGTTGCTTTCATTTTCTTCCTTGAAGAAGGTTTCAAAGGGAAAACCTTCCTTTTCTTTGAGGTATCATCTTCGTCTCTTGGTAGTGTGACCTTGTCTTTATTCTATTCAACTTTAGTGACATATATCTCTCCACCATCACCTCCATGCTTAGGTGAGATAAAAGGAGTCTGTGCTGAAGTGTTATGGACATCCTGGGCTTCTTCATTCTTCTTGGTCTTGCTCTGTCCAGGTGTATCATGCACGGCTTCTGGACTATCAACATCAGAGAGCTTCGCAGGGCTAGCTGGGATGAGGAGGTCCATTGACCACTCCTTAGTAATATATTATAATTATTCCTCTGTTATTTTTTAGTAGGACTACAACTATTGGTGATGCTCATCGTCATGCTGTGTGATGTAGATGAAGTTGCGGTCCGTGCTGAATTTCATCAATGACCTAAATATTTGAAGTGTGTTCCGGGTGATGCGAGGCATAGCCTAGATTGAGATCTTCAGTTGGTTGTAATAAGTGTGGAAAATGACATTAGACTAGCACTGTTTGTTCATGTTGTTGGAGTACCACAAAGTACTAAACTTCGCGGCCAGTGGCTCAAAGGGCTTGACATCATGGAAGGTTGCACCTTCCAGCATCTCCCATGTGATGAAAGCAATTAATATAAGAAGCCATCTAAAATGGAACTTGTACCCTTGGTCATGTGCTTCCCTGCAGTCTAGTTCTAGCTGGTTCACCTAGTATTTGGTCCAATCATATGTAGGCCCTCTATGGACTTCCCTGCGAGGTCTACTATAAATCCGGTCACTTGGGTCAGTCGATTCTTGTGAACTATATTGCCTGTGATCAACTGATAGGCAAGGTGAACTACGCCGCTCTGGATAGAGCCTACCTTATATCCTCACGTGCCCTTCTCGACATCGCCATACATATCCTTTATCTTCTGCACAAGAGCGCGATCCGTAGTCTTGCCGAGGTAAAAATCTTGTGGGTCGGGGCCCTGCATGCTTTGCCCTGTGATCCGATTGATCAAAGTCAGATCCACTATGATGTGACAGTTCAACCATATGTATCCTTTGTGATAGCATGACAACAACAACTTGACACACGCGTTCACTTCTTGATGCCTCTCGAAGTGAGGAATCTTCATTACATTAAGTAGGGTTGATGTCTCTTGAAGTGAGGAATCTTCTCCATTATTTCCGTTATAGCGTGGTCCAACGGTCTGATGACGAACATTTATTGATTTTATGTCCGTTCGGAGTGAAATTTGAATGGACATATCAGTCCCAATGGATATATTTCTTTGTCATGGCGAAGTGCCATATGTCGTTGTTCTGATATCCTGACGAAGCTCAAATTCTGTAATTTTTCTTTATGCAAGGTCTCCTCTAGAACCTCCTGTAATATTTTAGTATTAGCCCTTTTCTTTCTTAACTTTCTATCCTTATTTTCAATGAGCTTCATCTCAGTAATGCTTTTCTCATTTTGATTCTTTTCTGCTTTGGTCTTAGTTACTTCGCGCTATTGAAATTATTTCCTAGGGTTTCTGGGTAATACTTCTTCTGTGTCTGGGTTAGGTAATTCAATCTCCTAGGGATCCTCTAGTGTTATCTTAGCTTAGACATCCCGATTTCTAGTATTAAATATCTGCAATCTTCTCTTTTGTTCCTCAATCAAGTGCACGATCCTTTTGGTCATAAAGTCTTTTAAATATTTCTTCTTCTATTCCAAAACTTCTTCTTCTTCCTTTCGTCTGGCTTGATCTCTATCAATCCAAGGTTTTCCTATTAGCATGGTAAATGGGAAGCTATCTTCAAAAAATTTAATAATCTCAAAGTCTTATTCTGTCAAAGTTCCATTACCAGTCATAGGTATCCGAGCGAGCCTTCCACATAGGTTTACTAGCTTTCCTCTAAATAAAATTATTCCTCCTAGTGAAGGGATCATAGTAGGCCTTCCTATAGCTTCCCAGGTTCTCTCTGGAATAATATTCATCTGTGTTTCCTCATCTAGATCGCATTCAATGTCAAAGTCCCCTATTCTTGCTTCAATGCATTCCTTCTCTTTGAAGATCTCTGATAAGATGACATGTCGGTGGTCATTCAGGGTTTCTTTTATCCGTATCCATACTTTCTTTGATTCTTGTTGGGGTTCTTCCTTTTATGGATCTGCCTTAGAGTTCTCTTGACTCAGGTTCATTCCTTCAAGGTTAGCGATCATTCTAGGGAAATCCAACACTTCATGGTCCATAGCCTTACAATAGAGACAACTAGGTCTTCCACCAGGAAATTCCTTAGCAAGATGTCCCAACCTCTTGCAACTGTAATAGAGGGTTAATCCTCTCTTTATTTTCAATGATCCCCAGCCTCTTCTGTATTGCGCACTACGATCATGGTAGCTAACCTGCAACAAATTCTTTCTAGGATCCTGCATCCATTTTTTAGTCCAAACATTCTATTTTGCATATGTATAACATATCTTTCATTATTCTTATCAGATTTATTCATATCAAACCTTATTTCATATATTAATAAACTATCTTTCAAACTAGGAAAAAACCTATCAGATATACCTAGATCCATACTCTAGAAACAAAAATTTCCACTTATCTTACTTTTACAGAGCACAAAGCTTACAGATCTTACCTCTTTCAATAAGAACTTCCCACTTTTACCTTTCTTGGATCACAAATCTTTCATATCCTGCTTCTTTTCTATAGATATGGCCTTCTTTCTTTAGCACAAAGCTGTATAGATCAAGTAGAATACCGCACACTAGGGGACAAATCTATGCACAGAGATTTCACAATTTTAGAATGAATCTTTGCACAGAGCTTCCTCTTTCTCAGTTCCAAGCAATCACAGTTTCAGGTCCTGGCAACGGAACCATTTGTTGGCATAGGGGCAGACCCAGGGTTCAATGCTACAAGAGCGCACCAACAAAACCCTAACTACCAGCCTTTTGACAACACTTGTGAAGCAGATGAAGTCTCACCCGAGGTAGAGGTAGGGGTGGTTGCAAGACCCAAGTGTCTGCAACCTTATCTAGGACACATATCTGTGATTATACAAATTAGTAAAGCACTTAGCATCGTTAGTTAGTTAACATGCAATCATTATCTACTTCGCTGATAAAATAGAGCCTCGAAGTACTCACAGTAATATACCATATATGAGCACTTAGCATAAATAAAATAGGTCAAATGTAATTGATCAAGCACTGAGCATATTCATGTATATTAGATCTAACATTCCATACATCATTAGCATTGAGCATAATCATATCTATCTAATAAGACATAAACACATTCAGACAAGCACCAAGCAAGATAACACAATGATTACATGGTTCACCCCTCTCTTGGGGCTATGTCCACCAACTCTTCTTCTTTATTATCTTCAATCAATCATACACATTCACAGAGCCATACAAACGCCACTCTGCATAGGACAGGAGATCTGCATGCACCTTGCCAGATCCTCCTTCCCCGAGTTAGGTTACAACACAAAAGCTTCTACTCAATCTCTTACAATCACTTGCACTTAGCCTTGCAAGTCTCACACATCATGCCCATATCATATACAACTATTACTTGCACTTGGCACTTAGATCATTGGCCCTTTCCTACATCGCTTAGGTATCTATTTATACTGTACAAAATAGGCCTAAACATGGGTAAACCCATGGGCCGACATCCCTTTCCCGTTACATATTCCCAACAACCCAAAAGGAGGCCCAAAAGGGGGCTGAGATCCCGTGATCTCCACTTCATATTGCGCTCCTCCTTCGACAAGCTGTCGAAGTCCCAAAATAGGTCAACATGACCAAGAAACTCCAAAAACTTGGTCAAGGGACAACAATATTCACACAAGGAGATAAGGTGTTACTCTATGATAGCCGATACCAAAAGCATCCTAGCAAGTTGTGTATGCACTAGTTGGGACATTTCATCATTGCAAAGATCTGACCCTCAGGAGTAGTCAGAGTCATGCAACTCGATGGTGTGATATGACCTGGATGGGTGAACGATGCTCACCTAAATCCCTACTTATCTCAAAACTTAGAAAGAAGGATAGTCGCTCCAATTCAATGGGGCTTGTACAATAGTTATATTTTAGTTTTGTTTTCTCTTTGAAATATTGTAAAATTAGTCAATAATGCTCAGGTGCGCAGTAGTGCGCCATAACACATAGTTCATTTGTTTTGTTTAAAATGTTGGTTTCTATGGAATGGATGACTCAATAGTACAAGACCTGAAGTAGGGAAAAGTCCATTAATGATAGTCATTAAAGTTAACGGAGACAACCTTTGTGGTCAAAGGTGCCATGAATCCCCATCCAATCCGAGTTATAGGCCACACAAACCTAGTCTAGTCACAAACCTTTATTGTCATTCTGGTACTCCGACTGACGCCTTTAAGCCATAAAGCTGCATTATGCCAAAATACCATCGAAATTTGCACCAGGACACCCACCTGCCAAACAGAAAGTTCTCGATTCTGCCACATCCCTATTCCACCCAAATAAGTAAATGCCAAGATCCCCCAATTAGATTTACCTTGATTAAACTGTCCCGCTGGACAACTCACATCCAATCGCTTCTATATAGTCGTGATGATGAGCATTTATTGCTAAAAATTCCAATTTAAGCCAGGTCCAAGGCTCTCCGAACTCTGCTAAGAATCTATTGTTTCAAAAAAAGAGCATACCCATTTCCAAATTCCGTAGCGTAAACCAGTTGGGACCACTGTAAAAGCCGCAGACACAACCCTAGTTCTTATCTACACAGAAGCACGAATGCCAAGAGCCACCGCAAGCCAAAGCACCATGAAGAAAGAAGCAATACTAGACGAACCCTACGACCCCTGGGTTGAGATCGTGAGAAGCCTCAAAGGGAAGGTAGAGCATGTTAAGCTACTCGACATTGACCTCACAAATTCATCTTTGTTCCCATAGATGCACACAGAGGTCTTTTGGGAGATCTCTCTAGACAACATCGAAGACATGCAATTTATACCGAGAAAATACTTCATCAACTTATTCAATTCCACCATCATGAACCTGAGGGACTTACCAGTCTTCGGTACCATGGGCGAGATTGTGTGCTGCACAAAATTCCTGATAAGAAGAGTGCATGACAAAATTCTATGGTTGGATAAGTGATATCCAATCCATGCAACAAATATCCAACAATTCATAGGACTATCCTCCCAAGGAGAGGATGTATCGAAGGGATTCAGGTCCCTGGAAAGCACGGGAAAAAGAAAGGCAAGCTTAGTCTGTATGAGAAGTTCAACACAAAGAGAGGAGGATGCACAACAGTCATTTAACCAATACTTCCCGAAACCATCCAAACTAGTTGCTATGTCATAGCCAATAAGTTTATGAGGTCTTAATATAAGGGATAATGCACCCTAGATGTTCTATCTGTCATGGACTTTTGTGCACAAGGAGCAGTATTCAATTGGTGCAGTTTTCTGCTGGAGGAATTACTAGTAGCTTGTGAGGAAGCACGGGAGAAGGGAGGAACCTTCACCTATGGATACCTACTTGTGGCATTCATAATGCTCAAATGGAAGCCACCTGTGGGCAGACAACCCGCAATACCAAATAAGGGGCGCATGGCGAAGATGTTTGAGCCATGGCAGTCTAGACCAGACTCAGAGAACACAACACTCAACAATGTAGCCTTTGCCAAATGGTATAATGCTATGATAGATACAACGCAGAGGCTGTGCATCCCATAGGAAATCCTCAATTGCAATACGAGGAATATTTCATTCAGCATGAACTGACACAATACATTTGTCTGGCCGAGGCAAGCTAGCAGGGAACATTTCCACACATAGATGCTACTTTTTTATTTAGATGAGGAAGCTTTTGAAAATGAAGTCATGTCATGGCCAGGAGTTAAACGTGTCCCGCGTAAATCAGGGATGCATTACATTCTGCCTGTGGAGCTGCTCAAGAAAAAAGACAAGGAAACAAGAGAGGGACTGAGCTTAGGACCTGATCATAAGAAGCCAGATGCTCTGACACAAACAGACTCAGAAGAGGAAGAAGGGATACCGCAACTGGAGCGAAAGAAAAGACTGCCCCCTTGATAGCTCCTAGACAATGCTGTGTTGTTAGGTGCGCAACTCAACCAGATATTGGGTGTTGTGCTTGGTACTAAACCAATGGTGAAGAGGCCTAGAACTGGGGTATTGTCGAACAAACCCATGAACCCAGAACCCCTTGCATTTGCCTCTCCCCAGACCCACGCCATGACCAAAGCCACCATTGACATTCAAGATGACCCGAACCCTGAAACACTTCCATCCACATTTATTATTGAACACCCTCCACCACCACTCCAATTACCAAACCTCATCACGACCATTCCACATCAGACAATAACCTCAGAGAGGATCCAACTCGACCACCCAGAGACGGAGGAATGACAAACCCCACAAATAACTAGAGAACCACCCAAGCCAAGATCAGAAATTCTCGACCCCGACCCTAAAGCATCAAAGAAACACATGATGATGGATGTCTCGAATCCAAATACCCAGGAACAACAATCTGAGGCTTCCGCATAAGAAGAATATGCCCGTAGCTGAGAGGATCAGGAACCCGATGGCAACCATAAAATCACCTCAGTGGCCAAAGGTGAGGGTACCCAAGAGATCACGATGCATGATGTAGACACACCGGAAGATACAAAGATACCATATGCGCACAATGCTCCAAGATCAACAACGAAGAATGACACAATATCCATACAATATCAAATGGAACAAGTTCTCCAGAACCCCCAACAATGTGCAAAATTGATGCAACTCTACATAGCCAGAACAAAGGTTATGACTCTTTTGCCAGCAGAGCTTAGGTTTAGAATCACACCTGCACCACCAACAAAGGACGAGGTAGAAAATCACTCAGACCATTCAATAGGCAGTGGAATCCCACTACAGTGGCAAGTACCCACCGATGCAGTTGTTTCACCCGCCGACCTGGTACAGTGGTTGGCGCCAAACTTATTTGGCCTAATCAAGGCATCTATGGACCAGTTGGAGCATAGGCTCTAGGAGGTCAAGAGATCCACTGAGATCACAAGAAAAGAACAAATCAGAGAGAACACATAAAGAATGCACAAAGCACATGACAGACTTCAAGTCCAACACAAACTGGGAAAAGTGCAGGAAAAACTTGCAGAAGCCTGGTCAGAGATTCAGAAGGTCACACCTGAACTACCCGAGGCTGACGATGCAAGCGATCCAGAGGAACAGATCGACTTGTTACAACAAGCATGGACACAACTTTCTACCCGCATCGAGCAGATACAAGAGAAGATACAACAAGTTCATCAAGAAGCATAACCATAGCCCCAACAGCTCCAAGATCAAATGCAGAAGATAATATTGCAAGGAAACAACATCAGAGAAACACTTCACAAACACACTATGGACTGCACTAAAATATTTAGAGAAGTCAATGACTGGATGGGCATCATCACTTGATGAAATCAGGTTTTAGAGGAGGCCAGAATAAAAATTCAGGTGTTGAATGAGGAAGTTGCGGTCACAATGGACCCTATGGAGCAGCAACAGAAGTTCGACCAAATCCAACAGGCTGAAAACGAACTAAATACACTCTATAAGGCATAGTCTGTAGCCAAGAAAGAGCTGCATGACTTCCGACCAGTAATCCAGATAACCTACATGAAAATACATCAGGTCGACGCAACAATAGACTTTGAGTGGAACTTGTTGGTTGCAGCCAAGCCAAAGGAATACATCAAAGAAATGACCCAATAGTTCCTTGCAGAAGCATCACTCTTTACCTAGAAATGACAGGACAAAGTTGAAAGCTTTCATAGAGTAAAACATCGAGCTTTAGAGTTGGTACCAGAATTGGGCCCTTCATTTGAGGAGGTAAAGGAAGAAAAGGCACAAACATAATATCCCAAAGAAGAAGAAAAGTTGGACAAGGGAAAACAACAGTTGCTCTTAGAGGATGTGAAAGAACTAAATGCTTGACTCAAGGACGAGTCAAGGATTGTGGTTGGAGCTTGTTGGGCCCTTCGATTTTGGGAAGGAACTGCACAAGTTTTGACCAAGCATGATTTGTGAAAACTTCATCAGAGGCTAGGAGAAAGAGTAACATATAATAGTTGTGGAAGTCAGCGCAACGGTAGCTAAGAAAAAAATGGTTGCAATAGAACAAGAAATTGAGCAAACCGATAAGGAAGACACAACCCAACTATATATAGGGCTGAATATAATTGTAAAATTGTTGGGTTTTAGTTGTTGTTGGTTATTTACGACGTGTTGGCTCATATTGATCAGAGTCACCCAAGTTCTGGGATTAGTTGTTGATACCTGCTGTAAAGTCGAGAGACGACAAGAAAGAGTCTGTAATATGCCCTATTGAGTGAGTTTGAGTCCGTAACAAAGAAAGATCTCAAGGGTAATATGAAGAAGGAGCAAATTTTAAAATATGATGTATCTTTGTATGTTTACTTGTGCATTACAACATTTCTTTATGGTTTATGAGTTCTATTTGATGGTTATGTGTTTAATCACTGCTAGAAACATAAGTAGGTTCACTTCTTTCATTTAGATGGTTCAAATCTAGTAATGAATCTTACGCAAGAAAAAGGAATAAGTTTTGACTGCTCTATGGATCCTCTTTATCCTTCTCCCTACCCTTCCCTATATATCTGTCTCAGTAGCACTTCGGGTGAGACTTCTTCTCTTCCGAGGAGATGAAAATGCCAGTGCTCTAGACTACATAGTACTTTTTTTTGGTAACCTGAGAAGAACCCTAGTCTGATCAAATTCACACCAACGTTGCTTAAAAGCCTCACTAAAATGAAAATAAGGGTTCAGGGCCATCCCAGGTCTACCCACAAAAGATTATATCATTAGGTTTTGATCAAAATCTTCGCACTGGATGAAATTGTAACACCCCCAACCTTTTGTTATGAAATGTCCCCTAAAATAAAATAACTTCTCATACTTCAATACCAATTCGTAACATCTAATGCAAATTTAAACAAAGATAAGGATTCTTTTCATACACATATTCATGTGGAAGTGAAAATAACACATACATGCAATATATACAAAAAATTATGATAACATTCAGACATGTACTTAAACACAACATTTAACATAGCATGTAAAATTAACATAGAGTTGGTACTTATATTTTTATGAAGAACCATTGAGTTTGTGTAGACCTTCCAAAAACCTCCTAGCCTTAGACCATGATGCTCCAAGATATCAACAGTGGGTCACCCCTGAGATGGGACTAAACTCCACCCAGGGAAAAGGAATCCTAGGCTAGGTCGATGGTACGAGAAGCTGCAAAATGCAACATGAAGGATTCTCTCCAAGGATCCTACTTACTCCCACTGCTCATGGACTCACATTCCCCACATGCCTATTCCACCTCGAGAATATGAACCTTCATTGTTCCAAAGTCCATCGACTACTCCACTTCCCTTCCAGGGCTTGAACAAAAATCTAGATTAGGAATTCTCATAGCTCTGTAGCTTTTGTTGGACTCCCTCCAGGAGAAATCACTTCCCCAACAAACTCTCTCACCTAGATATATTTTCTCATAGGCCTGAAAACCCGCTTCTTCAACCACAGGCTTGATAACCTGCCTCTCCATACCCCAACAACCAAAATTGAGTAAGGAAAGGGAATGACTCAACAAAAATATAGAGGTTCACAATGGAAAAATGGCTCTAGCTATGTTCCTGCTTAGTGTGTGCATGTATGGAACAAGGGATGACAATAATTGTGAGAATCAACTCATGAGGAAAGATGACCAATAGTGGTCAATGCTACGAACACTCAGAGCGATATTTAGTGAGAATGGTTAGTCTGTCTGCGTGAGTGCGTGGGTAGCTTGGACCCAATGATGAGTGTTTGAGGAATATGGAAAGAATGGTGGAAGATCCCCCCACAATGGTGGGAATTATAACATAAATATGCATGCATCCTAGGTGACACTTGGATTTACAGGAGCTCATTCCTCTCCACTTGGAGTTTGTTCCTTCCCCAAAGTAAGTTAGGATAGCTGGGTTTATTTCCCAACTTTAGTATTTTCAGGAAATACATTATAATATTCCATTGGGTTAAGCCCTCCATATTATCCCCTCTTTCCTATCCTCTCATCCTCATCCCTTTCCCTACCCATTGGAGCTTATTCCCCCATAAATCTTTCTTCATGGTCGGTCTACATGAAATGATGCATTTCTATTAAAAATGTACATAATTACATATACAAAAATAGGCTCTCTGTCCTAGCCAACACACAAACCTCTCAGCTTATAAATACTTGGATCACCATCCTATAACATCATTAAGCATAATTAAAATTCAACAGGGCTCGGCCTTGGGGTATTACAATCCCCTCCCCTTATTTTTTCACTGTCCTCAGTGCAATTCATTTACATAACTTCAGAAAGATTTTCAAAATCTTCAAAAATATGGGGGTATTCTACCCACATATCATCTTCATGCTCCCATGTTGTGTCCTCGGGACTGTACTAGGTCCATTGGAGCTTTACAATCCCTATGGATTGAATCTGGAGCTATTTGATTTTACAATCCAAAATGCATACTGGATGCACTTGAAAAGCACTTTCTTCCTCCACCTGAATCACATTCCAATCAATAATATTATTAGCATTGGGTATATATTTCTTAAGAAATGATACATGGAATACATTATGTATAGACATAGATGCAGGTAATGCAAGAATGTAAGCTACTGGTCCAATCCTTTCTAAGATTTTAAACGACCCACAACATCTAGTTGCCAACTTGGAACACTTTCCCAACTTCAGGGATTTTCTGTTGGAATTCACCTTCAAGAAAACATGATCACCCACTTTAAATTCTTTGTGGGTTCTTCCTTTGTCGACATAACTTTTTTGTCTATCTTGGGAAACCTTTAAGTTCTATTTAATATTCAACATTTTCTCTTCCATTTCTCTGAGAAACTATGGCCCGACTACTACTCTATCAGCTGGGTTGTCCCAACTTACTGGAGTGTTGCACTTTCTACCATAAAGTGCCTCAAATGGGTTCATATTTAGTGATTCTTGATACCCATTTTTGTAGGAAAATTAGACCAAGTGTAAATAATCTTCCCATTTAGATGGTTTTTCCATCACATACATCCTTAGCATATCCTGTATCACTTGGTTCACCCTTTTTGTTTTCCCATCAGACTCAGGAATGATAGGCTGTGTTGAAGTTTGGATTTGTTATGAAACCCTTGAATAATCCTCTCCAAAACTTTGAGGTAAAAATTGAGTCTCGGTCAGACATAATTGTCTTGAGTATTCCATGAAATCATGCTACCTCCCTCATATAAATATCTGCAACATCGGTTTCCTTGTGAGTAACCTTCATTGGAATAAAATTGGCAGCTTTAGTAAGATTGTCCACCACCACCATGATAGAATCATGTTTCTTTCTTATTCTGGGTAATATTGTGATGAAATCCATGGTCACCACTTCCAACTTCCACTCAGGAATGGGCAATGGTTGAAGCAAGTCATCTGGGTGCCTATGCTCAACCCTGACCTTCTTACACTCCATACATTTAGAAATGTACTCAACAATCTCCCTCTTCATGCCTGGCCAATAGTATTGTCTCTTGACTGCTTCCACTATTTTTTCATATCCTGGGTGCCCAACATAAGGCACATTATGCATCTATTTCAAAATTGTACCCCTCAATTCATTTGAATTGGGCAAATAAATTCAGTTCCTGTACAAGAGAACTTCATCATTACCGAATTTAAAATCTTCAACCTTTTGTTGCATTTTACCTTACTGTAGTTTTGTCACTAACTCGATGTACTGCAAATCTTCTTTTGCAGCCTCATAAATTATGCCTTTAATGTCAGTTTGACACATGGTAATGGTTTTAGCATGTAGTTCATGCACTCTCCTTCTGAGTGAATCAACCACTTTGTTCTCATTTCCTTTGATGTGTTTGATGTCAAAGTCATATTCTCAGAGAAATTCCAACCATCTGATCTGCCTGGAATTTAATGTAGGCTGATCAAACATATATTTCAAAACATTATGGTTTTTCCTTAGCTCAAAACTATTTCCCATGAGGTAGTACCTCCATTTATTTAAAGCGTGAACAATGACTGCCAACTCCAAATGATGAGTGGCATAGAACCTCTCATGATCTTTTATTTTTCTTGATTAAAAAAACATTACAAATCCATTTTGGATGAGGACTCCACCAAGTCCTTTGCATGCATCATTGCAAACCACATAATCTTCATTCGGATATGCAATCCTCAAAATTCGAGCACTGGTTAAAAACTGCTTCAATTGCTAGAATCTCTTTTCACATTCTACTGTCCATTGAAATTTCACCCCTTTCCTTTGCAAGGAAGTCATTGGGTCAGCAATCCTCGAAAAACCTACAATGAATCTCCTATAGTAGCCAGTTAGACCCATGAAGGATCTTATTTCTATCACATTCTTAGGTGTTGTCCGTTCTTTAATGGCCTCAATACTTTTGGGGTCTACTGCTATTCCTTATTTGGATATGATATGCCCCAAATAATGGGTTTATTTTTGATAAAATGAGCACTTGCTCAATTTGGCATACAACTAGTGCTCTCTTAACACCTATAACACCATCCTCAAGTGTTTCTCATGCTCTTATTCTGAATTGGAATATACAAGGATGTCATCCAAAAATATAATGACAAACTTGTCTAAATACTCTTGTAAAACACCATTCATTAAGCACATAAAAACAACTGACGTATTTGATAATCCGAATGGCACCACTGTGAAATAATAATGACCGTACCTTGTCTTGAAGGAGGTCTTGTTGATGTATTCATAACTAATCCTTACTTGATGGTATCTTGATCTGAGATCTATCTTTGAGAATATTTGTGCATCCTTTAACTGATCAAAGAGATCATCGATCCTTGAAAAAGGGATACTTGTTCTTTATAGTCACTTCGTTCAATTGTCTGAAATTGATGAACAATATCAATGTTCCATATTTCTTTTTCATGAAAAAGACTGGGGAACCCCAAGGTGACACACTTGGGTGTATATACCCCTTCTTCAACAAATCTTCAAGTTTCATTTGCAACTCCTTCAACTCTGGAGTACTCATTCTGTAGGGAGTCTTTGATACTAGAGCTACCCCAGGAATCAAATTTATAGAGAAATCAATATCTCTCTTTGGGGGTAGTCCTAGTATCTCCTTGAACACATATTCAAAATATTTGAGGACTAAATGATCCTCCAAATTTTTCACCTTATCCTTAAGCACTTCCTCCATATGGGATGCGAATATTTGTCAACCCTTCCTGTAACATTTCTTCAATTGCATTGCTGAGATTTCTTAGACAATAACCACCCTCAGAATTCATTAGACTTTTCTTGGGTTCCCTTCCTTTTTTAGGAAAGTAAATGCCTTGTTATGATAGTCGAATACAACATGGTGTTGGTCCAACCAATCCATACCAATTAGACAATCATATGAACCTAATGGAAGGATGTTGAAATATGCCTTGGTACTTATCCCATTCATGCCCTCTGGACATGATTTAACTAGTTCAACAAATTTTCTCTTGGCTCCTATAGCTAGGTGTACCATCCAATATTTCCCATGATTTCTTCTTGGAAAAACAAGTCTTTCCACAAATTTAGGATCTATGTAACTATGACTAGATCACGAGTCTATTAAAATAGTAAAGGCATGGTTATTGATCATACCTTCAACTTCAATCATGTGTGATTGAAACTCATATTGCTAGTTGTCCAGGGCTGCATAGATCCTCTGTACACTTCTACCCATATCTTCCACTGTTTCTACTTGCTATACATTGTGGACAGTTCTCACTTTGTCACTTTTGCAAGGACAATATATATACTTGTGGTCTCCTTTATATCCCCAACATTGAATGTGTGTCTTCCTTGGCCTTGGCCCACCTACCTCATCCGTTATATGCTCTCTAAAAGATGTCTATCCTTGAGGACTGTTTCTGAAAAAGGGTGGCTTGTTTCCCTTCTACCTTTTTTCCTTCTTAAACTTCTTCTTGTCCTCCCAAGCCTTCTGGAAAGTAGGTTTTCCTTGTTTCTGATCATATAATCATTTTCCCCTCCTTATAGTTTCTTCTAGAGTCTCGAGATCATCATATTGGAATTTATCACTAATGAAAGATGGCAGCCCACTCAGGTACCTTTGAATCTTCACTGTCTCATCCTTCATGAAGGAGACATACTTCAACAACTCTAAGAAATCCCTTTCATATTCATCAATAGTCGTTCTACCTAGTTTAAGCTCAAATAACTCTTTCATCTTTTTATCATAATACCTCTTGGTCAGGTATTTCTTCTCAAAATGCCTCTTGAATTCCTTCCGAGTCACATTATTCTCTCTGAGGTGATGCACTTGCAGAAGTTGATCCCACCACCTGGATGCATTTCCTTTCAGTTGATAGATGGAAATTCTTCCTTCTGCATGGGAAGAATAGTTTTGCAATTGAAAATACTTCCTCATGCCTAGAATCCATGTCTCAACATCTTCATCCTTCTTGTGCTCTCCATAAAAAGTAGGAGGTTTGATCTTATTCATTTATCCTTCAACTCATCCACTCAAGACCTCATATGATTCCTAATAGGGGATGGAGTTGAGATATTGTGTGATCTCCTATGGGAATGATTTTGGGAGTGATGGTGATGTCTGCCACCACTCCTTGATATTTATTTTTCCTCAAGAGTCTTGTGGATTCCTGATTTGCTAGAGCTACTCTCCTTATACAACTTCTTCTCAATTCTTTCCAAGATCTACATTAACTTCATGTTCACGTATTCTTGCTTCTCTTTGGCATTCATATGACTTACATTATCAGCCTTCTAGATTTGGACATATTTCTGCAATTTTTTGATGGTCTCAACCAGATTTATGTCTTCCTCCTTTCCTTATCCATGCCCAATGGAGTTTGTTCCTTCGACTCCCAAATGGAAATCCATTCCTTTGATCTCATCTTCTTGACTGTAAGCCTCTTGTGCATATCCCATCTCTATGCACTCTGGGATGATTTTGTTCTTCTTGTTAGGTGATATCTCTGCAAAAGTGTGAAACCAACAGAACTTGTTAGGCTAATTGTTTCAATAATTTCATGCTAAAACGAACAATTCAGATTCATAAAGTATCAAAAGTCTTTCTACTGATTTCCTGATAAATTGACTGTCTAGATTCAACTTTTGGGTGATCAATTGTCTTCTACTGTTCAATACCTTTCCAATTCCTACTTCCATGTTGAATTCTGAGTTTCGAGCAGGAATTTATGGCTACTTTAATAATTTGTCCCTTTTTGTTCTTAAACAACATTTCTAGTGCTAGCCCCTTTCCTTCACCCCCCAAAATTCATGTGACCAGGGTTGTGACCAAATGATAATTTTTAGGCTCTTATCCTATGCTTTGGGCCTTCGGGGCTTCGACAATTTTCAAAGTACCTCATTACCAATCTCCTAAAGTGTCAACCCATGAGAGATCCCCTCTCCTACCTCCACGTGTCATCAGTGGTCAATGATCACAATGGAATCTGGAATTTGGCCTTCAAAAGTCCTCAACCGAAACAAGTTTGCAACGCAATCCCCCATAGTACCACTCCTCTAGACTACAAAATGTAGTGCCATGTGGCAAAACACTATAAGTGGACACATGGCTCAATCCAAGGGGTGACACATGTCAAGCTCGAATTGGAAAAATTTCCTTTCAAAAGAAGATATCATAATGAAATGTGGCACGCATCATGTGTGTCCACGTCACCCCCAGGTGACTTCACTACTTCATTACTTCAGAACTTCAGGACTTTGGGACTTCGAGACTTTAGAGGTCTGTAAGTCCTTCCAACAATTTTCCCCGAACGTTGAACTCCCAAAATGCTTAACCTTCCAGGGCTCATGAAGTACAACTATCACCAATCAAAGTTGTGACACGTGGCGTACATAGGTAGGTCCACATCACCCTAGGTGACATCATCTTTCCATGTCATAATCAGTGCTTCGAGACTTTGAGGATTTCTTGGCCTCGACATTTTATCCAAGTTGTCGAACTGCTGAATTGTTGAACTATCAAATTGGTCCATGTCACCCCTGGTGACATCTCATGTGACATCACTTCAAAAACCAGGGACTTCGAATATTTTTTTATCTCATCGGCACATTTACAAAACTTTTGAACTAACGAACTGTCGACCCCTGACGACTTCCTTTCGTGGCTTTGGAACTTTAGTGATTTCTCCGTCATGCATCCTCCAATGGATTTCCCCAAATGTTGACCTACAAGAGAGATCTAATGGCTCTCCTCCTCCCAAGTAATCTACGGCTAAGAATCACTATGGAACTTCGAAGGATTTAGCTGTTGGATACCCCACAACCTCCAAACTTTTGAACATTTCTTAATATGAGGACACATGTCCCTGGAAAATGAATGGTCCGAATTAGTTCCCGAGTTTGGGACATTGACAATTTTATCTGCTTATATCTTTAAAACAACCGGAGGGGCAAAGTTTGAAGGACTTCAGTGCTTATCCTATGTGCATCTTCTTCAGATCCAATAGATGTGAGGGGGTCTGTCCCTTACCAAACTAATCCAATGGCTCAAGTTTAATTTTTGCGTTCCCGAACCCACGGTGATCGCGACCTCTTTTCTTATTTTTTTTCTTAAACCGTTATACCTCTTGAGCTTCTGAACACAACCAACGTGTTCCCCATCTCGCTCTTGGATTGATGAACATCATTTCCTTATGGAATTTTGTCTCCAAATTGCACATCTATGGCCCATCCTGATTGGCCCATCCTGATTCAGTGTGGAAATCCTGGGTTCTGATACCAATTTATAACACCCCCATCCTTCTGTTGTGCAATGTCCCTTGAAATAAAAGAAATTCTCATACTCTGATGCCAATTTGTAATGTCTAATGCAAATTTAAACAGATATAAGGATTTTTTTCATACACATATTCATGCAGAAGAGAAAATAAAACATACATGTATTATATACAGGCAATTCTGATAACATTCAAACATGTACCTAAACACAACATTTAACATATCATGTAAAATTAACATAGAGTTGGTACTTATCTTTTTATGAAGAACCACCGACTGCGTGCAGACCATCCACAAACCTCCCATCCTTATACCATGCTGCTCCAAGCTATCATCAGTGGGTCACCCCCAAGATGGGACTAAAATCCACCCAGGGAAAAGGAATCCTAGCTAGGTCAAGGCTATAGGAAGATTCACAATGCAACATAAAGGATTCTCTCTAAGGAGCCTACTTATGTCCACCGCCCACAGACTCTCATTCCCCACATGCATGTTCCACCTTGGGAATATGCACCTTCATTTTTCCACAATCCATCGACTGATCCACTTCCCTTCTAGGGCTTCAACAACATGCCAGATCAAGAATTCTCAGAGCTCTGTAGCTGTTGTTGGAATCCCTCTAGGAGAAATCACTTCCCCAACAAAATCTCTCACCTGGAGAGAGTTTCTCATAGTCCTGACAACCTGCTTCTTCAACCATGGGCCTAACAACCCGCCTCTTCAGAACACAACAACCAAAATTGGGTAAGGCAAGGGAATGACTCAGCAAAAATATAGAGGTTCACAATGGTGGAAATGGATCTAGTTGTCTGCATTCTCAGTGCCTTTGTGTATAGAACAAGGGATGGAAAGAATAATGAGTGAACTCTTGAGGAAAGATGTCCAACAATGGTCAATGCTCTGAATACTCAAAGTGATATTTGGTGAGAATGGTTTGTTTGTCTGCATGAGCGTGTGGGTAGCCTAGCCCCAATGTTGAGCACCTGAGGAAGATGGAAAGAATGGTGGATGGGCCCCCCAGAACGATGGTAATTCTCACATAAATATGCATGCATCCTAGGTGACACTTGTCTTTCCAGGAGCTCGTTCATCTCCACTTGGAGTTTGTTCCTTCCCCAAAGGAACTTAGGATAGATGGGTTTATTTCCCTACTTTAGTATTTTCAGGAAATACATTACAATATTCCCTTGCGTTAAGCCCTCAATATTAGCCCCTCTTTCATATCCTCTCAGACCCATCCCTTTTCCTACCCATTGGAGCTTAGTGCCCCATAACTCTTTCTTCATGGTCGGTCTACACGGAGTGATGTATTTAGATTAAAAATATGCATAATTACATATACAAAAATAGGCTCTCCATCCTAGCCAACACAGAAGCCTCCCAACTTATAATACTTGGCTCACCATCCTATAACATCATTAAGCGTCAATACAATTCAACAGGGCTCGGCCTTGGGGTATTACAGAAATTGAAATGTCTTGGGATTAATTTTTGTAATATGTGGGTTTACAAGAGCAAGAAAAGAAACCTGATACACATATTGAGGACAAAAGAGATGAATATGATACATAAGATAAGGTTTTCCTTGAATATGGTAGCTCATTGAAGGCATCAAAACAACCAGCAAACAATAAAAGGGCTCCCAAAACCAAAGGCACCCCATCAAGTGCAAACAAGTTAGCAACCCTAATGAAAAAGGAAACCCTTGGAATGCATTTGAGGTCCTGCACTACAAAACGAAGGGAAAATGAAGGTAACAGGTGTTCTGGTTTTCATCAACAAGAACATGATATTTAAAGGAGTCCAATATCACCCATAAATGTTGAAGATACACAAGTAAATCCCACCAAAAGGTAGGGTAAATTGCCCAAAATGAGAGGGAAAATGAAATAAAAACAACAGAGTCCATAAATATTGAAGGAATATTTTATCCTTGTGGAAAAATTCTCAAGAAGTCACCTGAGGCTAAGAAAAGCAGAAAAAGGAAAGGGAATCAAATCCCTAGAATGCCCAGTAATCCCAACAGGAAAACCAGAATTACAAATCAATTGAGACTAAATTCCAAGGCTCTTTTTAAGCCATCATTAAAATACCCCCAACCAATTGTGATTGATGATGATGAAAACCCTGAATTTGCTCGCATGCAAGAAATGTTTTTTCATACATTGAAAAAAATGACAAGGGATAGAGGATGATTAAAGTTATGCAAGGGTGAATATTCAAGGGTGCAATTGGCAGCTGTAAAAAAAGAGTACCCTGCAGATTCAAGTTTACAACAAGATGCAGGGGACTTTGGTCCAAATCCTGAGCATGATTTTGATGGAATCTCCCGAAATGTAGGGGTACCCTCCAAGAAATATTTATAGGAAATCGAACCAAAAATTAAGGCCAGCATATCAGAAGCATAGGATCATATGAAGGAATCACATAGAAAAAGATGTGGAATAAAACATAGGTATGAAATGAGGTCCAGGAAAAGAAAAATGTTGGTTGATCAAAACAAAGCTATCATGGATGATGAGTAGAGTTTGAAAGAGAAATAAAATAAATAGGTTCTGGTCAAACCAAAAGAATAAGTTGATGAAGCTACAAAGGACAACTACCCGGTGCAAGCATTAAAGTTGTAAGTTCAAACTCTGCAACAACAGAATCAAGAATTGGAAAAGTAGCAATCCAAGCTATAGAAAAAGTATCATAAATTACAAAGAAAACATCATAATACCTTCTTGTTGTTGAAGGAGATCATCTGAAGTGGACTGCTACTGTTAAGAAGGAGGAATCCGAGGAAGTTTCCAACTAAGAAAATCTATCTCCTAGTTAGTCTCTAGATGGAATGCACGTGGGTACCAATGCACACTTCCATTCATTCTCATTTATCATGGTCATTTTGTTAAGGGGTTTTTCACTCCAGTTTAGACAGTAGAAGTATTTTTCACTTATAGATGTCTATTTATTACAAGTTAGAGATAGTAGTGTCAAAGCACAATAAGTGGTCATTTTTGTGTCATATGATCCACATTTTTGTTGAGATTAAGTTAAAGAGTGTCATGACTGATATTTCCATTAAATTCACTCAAGTTAAATAGGTTTATCTATGTTGTAGTGAAGGAATATTAGTCTAGTCATTTAGTTTTTATGCAGAGTTAAGATTCAATTTTGAGAAGGGTCAAAATCCTTTGCAACAATGATAAATAATAAGGTTTTGTATTGTTTGAGGGCTCTGTTTTTGGTGGAAAAATAGAAGTATTATAAGGGTTGGACCTTCTCATATGACTGTAAATTTCTCTACTTGATGAATATATTATATATGTTGATGACATTTGTGTTTTTTTACTCAAATATGTATATGTTTTAATCTTATCTTCGATGCAAGTTTATGATGTGTGCAATGTACATTTCATTCTTCTTTCAACTATTTTCCTAATTCATCTTTTTGTTGATTATGCAACCTATTATATGACCATTTTTTTAGTAAAAAGATCAGTTGTTTGGAAACCTGTTGGATGATTTGTATCCAAATATTTGCCTACGTCTTAAAATATCATTTGAAGTCTTAATTATTATATAACAGGTAATTCATTGCCTTCCTTGTTGTTGTTTCATATGTTTTTATTTCCATATTCCCAACTTCCCATTAATATCCATACCATTAGCTAAGGATAACCTACATTTATATTGTGTGGAATGTCCAACCATATTACCATCTTTGAAAACCTATCCTTTAGCTGACCAACAAAACCAACTTATCAAAAAACCAACCATTCCAAATCCAAGGTGGCCTTGCTCTGCCCTTTAGAAGTCAGGTGTAGACTTTAGAACCTAAGAATGATAATGTACAAAAAATAAAGATTACTTATCATATCAAGAAGAAGAGGTTTTTTCCCTTTATGGGTTTCCTCAAGAAATATATGTCTCTATATATTTCATGTGTGTGATTGATATTGAATATTCTATTGCTTACTTCTTTTCATTAATGTGATCATCATTGAGTTTTTTGTAAAGAGTTTAAAATGGGCATAATTGTTTAAGCATAGTAACAATTGATTCACCCCCCTCCCCCCCCCCTCTTAGTTTTCCAACAATTGGTATCATATATGGCCCCTTTTATCTAAGGGTAGATCCTAGAGCTTAAACATGACTATCCATGAAGGAACTTCAACCAACAAGGCCCCTATGTTCAATGGAACAAACTTTGCCTTCTGGAAAGTTAGGATGAGAACCTACATAATGGATTTAGGTGCAGATGTCTCGGATGTGGTAGAGACCGGTTATGTAAACCTAGTTGTACTAGCTAATAAGGATGACAAGCTAGAATTCATCTTCAACGCTAAGGCTATGAATTCTATTCTAAGAGGGCTTGCAAAAGAAAAATTTGTAAAAGTTATACACTTAGAAACTACCAAAGACATGTGGGAAAAAATCATTAGCAGTTATGAAGGTAATGAGAAGGTAAAGGATGTCAAGCTTCAAATCTACAGAGTACAGTTTGAACATCTACAAATGAAAGAAGTTGAAACTATTGGAAAGTGCTTTTTGAGAGTTGAAGAACTAGTAAATTAAATGAAAGATCTTGGTGAAAAAATTGAGGGAGACTCTTTAGTTCATAAATTTTTGAGATCTCTCCCAGATAGGCTCAACCCAAAGGTCTCTGCTATAGAATAACTTAATGATCTAAAATCTTTGGATTTTGATCAACTTCTAGGAACGTTGACTTCATATGAAATGATGATAGGTAAAGATAAATCCAACACTAGAGAAGATTCTTTGAAAGCAGATAAGAATGAGGATTCTGAGCCTGATGAAATTGAAGAAAAATTTTAGTCAAGATAATACAGGTTCATCGTGCCCTTGGATCCGTCGGAGGGGGAGAGGTTTGTAGAACCTACTTTCCTAGACTTAGAGGAAATCAACCAGTTGTACAGAACAACTGCGCGCGATGAGGATTACGTGAACCCAACTGTAGATGGGATAGTCAATTGGTGGAGCATTAATTCATGTACAACAGACTCAGATATCGGTTTAGAGAAATGGAAACAAAAGATACATAAAGTATCCACGAGAATATGTGCAAGAATAGACAACACAATAATATGGGTACGCACAAAAATCAGAGAACCACCCAGCTTCCACAAAATCAACGATTTGGAAACATTCTTGGAAAAGTATGAAGACGAAGTCTTAGAGAACCAGATAATGTTAGCACTTGATCTAGCTCTCAAGACCACACCCGCAAGATGGTGGAGTGCACACAAAGAGACCATCACAGACTGGTACTGATGTAAGTGTTTACTGCGCATAAGGTTTGGCGCAAAACAGAAAAACAACAAGCAACAGAAATATGATGGACAAAGGGAACCAATGGAACACTTGGAGGAGTGTAGAACATTGTCAAAAATGGCACCCATAGATGAATGTACTCATCGTTTGATACACACTCTAGAGGGAATACCAGTGAACTAGTATACAGACCAGGAATTATGAAAATCAACTACGACCTAGATGACATTGCAACAAAATTTCATAGTCACTTTTTCATTCGATCATGATAACCCCAACATAGATGAAACTCTCAAACATATAAGAGGATTGATATTCATCAAAGAACCAAAAGTTGAACTTATCACAGAAGAACAATAGCGGAACAAACAAACAGTCAAGGAACTGTTGTTGTGTTACCATGTGCAAGAGGAAGCACTAGATGAAGATGATCCGTGCGATATTCAGATAGAAGAAGTAGAAGGAAAAAGAGACATGGAAGGACCACCCATAGAATCAAAATTTATTTCCATGCCGATCAAAGTAAAGAAAGTCAACATTGGGATTGTTGAGCATACCAAAATGGCCAGCATTGGATATTACTGGGATGAGCAAACAGTGGAAAGAATAATAAAGTTATTACGCGAGTACAACAACTTGTTTCCCACAACATTTACAGAGATGAAGGGTATAGCCGGAGAGTTAGGAGATATGAAGATACCACTCAGACCTGAAGCAAGATCGATCAGACAACAACCATATAGACTGAACCCAATATATAAGTAAAAATTCAAAGCTGATATCAATAGGATGCTCGAAGCTGGAATCATAGAATTGGTTGAAGAATCAGAATGGATCAGCCTGATGGTAGTGCAGGACAATAAAAAAGGAGGGATAAGGATATGTGTTGACTTGAGGAAGTTGAATGATGCATGCCTACATGACCCATTCCCTACACCTTTCATGGATGAAGTGTTAGAGAATGTAGGAGTACATGAAGCTTATTCGTTCACTGATGGATTCTCAGGCTACCATCATATTAAGACAACACATGAAGATAGATACAAGACCATGTTTGCGATAGAATGGGGATATTACCAATATACAGTCATGCTGTTTGGACTGGAGAATACACCAACAATATTTTCTAGAGTAGTCATCGCAACATTTAAGGAATTCATCCACCAGTTTTTTAAGTATACTTGGATGATTGGATAGTCTACAGTTTGTTGAAAGACCATGTAGAAGTCTTATTGCTAATGTTAGAAATATGCAAACAGTGTCATATATCACTAAACATAAATAAATTCATATTTGGAACACCATTTGGGATACTATTGGGCCATATAGTATGCAAACATGGGTTATTAGTAGATCCGACAAAGATTGCAATAATTGTTAACTTACCACCACCAAAAATAGTCTGTTAGCTAAGAGAGATGTTGGGACACACCAGATACTATAGGAAGTTTATCAAAGGGTACGCGCAGATTACTACACCAATGGAAAAGATGTTAAGGAAAGACACAAAGTTTCAATGGAACGACGAGTGCCAAAACGGTTTGGATAACCTGAAGGAAAATATGTTCACCACGTCGATATTAGTATTTCTAGATTGGGAGAAGACATTCCACATGTATGTAGATGCATCAAACATAGCACTTGGAGTTGGCTTGGCACATCTAGGAGTAGGAGACTTGGATCACCCAATAGCATTTGCAAGTAGGAAGTTGTTAGAATCGGAGTAGAACTATAACACTACAGAAAGGGAAGGCCTAGCTATGGTCTAAGCACTACAAAAGTTAAGACACTACTTACTGGGAAAACACTTTAAGATGTTCACAAATCACTCAACCCTGAAATATCTGGTCAACAAGCCAGTGTTGGGGGGGACAATATGTCTATGGTTACTCCTATTTCAATAATTTTACTTTGAAATAATCATCAAACCAGGAAAATTGAACACGGGACCTGACCACCTATCAAGGGTCACAAATGGAGAAGAACCTACAAATTTAGAATACAACTTTCCATATGCACAACTATTCTCATTCCATATCGTTGATGAATACTTCACAGATATCATTCAGTACTTGAGCATAGGTACTGTGCCGCAAGAATATAACACCATGTAGAACAAAAACATGGTAGTCCACGTTGCCGACTATCAACTGATTGCGACACCTATACAAAATGGGCGTAGATAGCATCTTGCAAAGGTACGTGTTAGAGCACAAAAGACCAAGAGTCTTAGTGGAATCCCACGAGGTAATTGTAGGAGGACATTATGCAGGCAAAGCTACCGCACAGAAGGTATTACGTGTCGTACTATGGTGGCCAACGATTCATAGACACTCGAAGGAGTAATATAAAAGATGCGATGTCTACCAAAGGGTAGGCAAACCCAAAAAGGGGGATGAGATTCCATTACAACCACAAGTAAATTTTCAAGCATTCAAAAAGTGGGAAATATACTATAGGACCAATCAACCCACCTGCAAAAAGAACAGGATCTAGGTACATTATCACCGCGATGGAGTACCTAACAAGATGGGCGGAGGTCACACTAGTGAAGGATTGTAGTGCAGAAACAACAATACGCTTTTTATTTGAACAAGTAATCACTAGATTTGTATGCCCAAGATTTTTTATGAGTGAGCAAGGCATGCACTTCATAAACAACACCATCAGTTCTATGACTGAAGAGTTTGAAGTCCATCTTCAAAAGATCACACCATATCACCCACAAGAAAATGGCACAGTGGAAGTATTCAACAAAATCCTGGAAAACGCGCTGACAAAGATATGTAATGTCAATAGGGATGACTGGGACATCAAAGTATCAACGGTAATATGGGCCTACAGGAATACATGCAAAAATTTGATAGGGCACACACTATTTAAACTAGTTTATGTCCAAGAAGCAGTGGTGCCATTAGAGTTTTTAGTACCAGCTTGCACGTAGCAACAATTACACAAATGAGAGAATGAGGCACAGTACAGGAGAGACTGAATTAGTTAATGACCATGGAGGAAGACTATATCTTAGCAAGATTCCATCAACAAGTTCAGAAAGCAAGAGACAAATCTTGGCATGATAGACAGATAAAGAAGAAAACTTTCAAGGAAGGAGATCTAGTACTTATGTATGACAACAAATTGATCCAACACCCAGAAAATCTCAGAATGCGTTGGTTAGGACCATATGAGGTCAAATATATCACATATGGAGGAGATGTACAATTGAGAGACTTATCAGTCACATAAATCATAGGTATGATCAGTGGGAGCCAACTGAAGTTGTACAAGGACAGTCGACCACCCACCGCCCAGGAAAAAAAAAAACTGTAAAGAGTACCAACAAAGGCGTAGTGCATCGAGGGAAGAAAAGGAACACACAATTATGAACACAAAATAGGAGAGGAGAAGGACAATGGTCACATACAAAGGGAAACAAGCGGGAAAATTAAATTCGGTAAAAGAAGAACGACATGACAACACTAGGTATAATTAAAGGACGGAAAGGACCAATGGGATGCCACATTAATTGCACCAACTAGAGATGGCAAGGAAGATTAATGGAAGGTACAAAACTATTGGAGGTGCATTGAACCCATATTTAAGGTACATTAAACCCATAATTAAGGAAGCATCCTTGACAAGCTTCATGGGAAACCCATACAACACGCGAAAGAGGGACCAAACAATCTATTTGCGAAAAGAGAGCAGATAGAGATCGATAGAGAATACAGAGCATAGAGTGTGTTCATAGAGATCAAAGAGATCGTTCGAATTCAATAAACATTTGGAATTCACTGCCAAAGCAAGCATAATCAAGCCAGACTGCCAAGAAAACTAGAGTTCAGACCAGATCGCTAGTACAGGTGGAAGAAGGTGAACAACTGTCAAAGATCATCAACATCGACGAAATCCCATATCCATACACAACACCAGTGAACCCTACACCGATAGTGGAAGAAACCCAACAACCCACACCAGAGGGAAAAAGTATAGATATACCGACATAAGTACAGAAGCAATCGAACCAAGATACAAAAACCCTAAAGGAGGTGCAACTAGAGAACACCAAAGCAGCTCCGAAAGTCAATGGAACGAAGACAAATCTGGAAGCAGCAATCGAGATAGACGATTCTCAAATGACCATATCATACCATCCACAAGAAGGAATGGTCGAAGATGTCATGGGTGTGGTGGAATGGTATACTGAGGAATAACCAGAAGCTGTTGGAACCTCAAAACCCAATTTACCTCCCTCTAGTATGTTGTTAATCAATTGTTGAACCACCCTATGGGTCCTTCCTCATCAGACCAACCCGATGTTGTTGATTCCTCTCGGTCTCCACATTTTAAATTCAACTCCTTTCATCATGAACCTTGTCTTCCCCGTGTAGAGGTCAATAAATTTGATGGCTCTAATCCTACGGGTTGGGTCACTCATGTTGGCATGTTTACAGGTAGAGTGTGCTTATCATTGATGGCAAGAAGAGAAGCGATGTTCGTAGGTTTACAAGCAGAGTGTGCATGGAAAGAATGACAATGATGTTGGTAGGTTTATGGACAGAGTGTGCATGGAAATAACGACAACGACGATGGAATGTTTACAGGAAATAACAACAGAGAACTAAATCTTGAGAGACCAAATGATGAGAAAGGTAGAATGTGCCAGGTTGGCACCAGAAGTATTTTGGGAAGATGCAGATGAGAAAGATTGAGAATCTCAGAAGAGATCAATCAGAGTTGCATGCAGATAGTGCAGAGTTGCACGCAAAGTGCAAGTGTGTGCTAGGGACGAGATAAACTTTTTCGAAATCTCAGGAGAGATAGTGTTCTAGGATGCACAGATGAGATCCCATACATCAAGGCTCATAGAAGGATCAAAGGTCACAGAACCTTTGATACTTCAAAATTCTTCCAAGTCTAGAGGATGCGTAAGCTCAGGAGGAGGAGTGACAGTGGCCTTTGGATCACCAATCCCAAATACCTGATGGCCGTCACATTAGAGTCCAGACAGGAGGAGCATGTAGAGGGATATTAGACCTCAATCATTGGATTGGAGCGTGAAGGACTAGAAACCATTGAATCCAGTATAACTGCAAAGAGGATAATGGCCAAGAGCCATCTTCAAACTCATGATATGAAAAGTCACAAAATGATATGGGTCGTTGGACCCAAAGGACACATGGCGAGACATCATCATTTCACTGACTCATGAGCTGGAGAAGTCAAAGGTGAGAGTTGTAGGAACCCGCGATATGGAAAATCGCAAAATGATTTGATTCATTGGATCCAAAGGACACGTGGCAAGAGATCAGCATTTCGTTGACTTGTGAGGTGGAGAAGTCAAAGGTGAGAGTTGTAGGAACTCGCAATATGCAAAATCATGAAATGATATGAGTCGTTGGATCTAGAGGACATGTGGCGAGAGATCAGTATTTCGTTGACTCGCGAGATGGAAAATTCAAAGGAGAGAGTTGTAGGAACTCATGATATGCGAAGTTGAGAAATGATCTAGGTCAACAGATCACTGAGGATCTAGACCATTTATATGATATGAAGTTCAAGTTCGCAAAGAGGATATCTTGACCATTGGATCAAGGACTAATCTGGGTCATCAGATCTAGGAGAAGAACATGTACCACGAGAGGAGATCCATGTCAGCAAGAATAGTTGCAGGCCATGTACACAAGGACCACGTCAGACAAGAACTCACGAAATCCCAAAATGCATAAGGTGATCATGAACATTGAGTCATGGGAAATATCAGGTCGTTGATCTAGAGTATTTCAGATATCGGGAGTTGAAAGAGTCAGGGTTGGCTCATATTCAAACACCTGACACGCGAGGTCGCAACATGATCAAATTCGTTGGATCATAGAGGGTTGTGGGTATTTTCTCTAGAGTATTTGAGATATCGAGAGTTGGAAGAGTCAGGGTTGGCTCATGTTCAAACACCCAACACGCTATTTCATGACATGATCACAACCATTTGATCACAGAGGTTTGTGGGCCGTTGATATGAAGTATTTTGGATATCGGGAGTTGGAAGAGTCAGGGTTGGCTCACGTTCAAACACCCGACATGAAAGGTCGCAACATGATCATAACCATTGGATTATAGAGGGCTCTGGGCCATTGATTTGGAGTTTTTTTTGGAATATTAGAAGTCAGGAGAGTTAGGGTTGACTCATGTCCAAATGCCCAACACATGAAATCATGATTTTGATCGCAGTTGTCGATCAAAGGGAGAGATATCGACTGTTGATTCGATATGAAGTATTTCATAGTTTCACGAGGTGGGATTTTCAAGGCAACTTATAGAAGGAGTTTGAGATATGATAAATCATGAAGCGCTCGAATGTTTAGCTTGTGGTCATATCCAAGGTCACATCGTCGAAGGATTAAGGGAGGAGCTATCATGTCATTGGGCACCACATCAGATATTTCCAAGATCACGACACACACTTTTGATTAGCGAGCGATCAAAACCAACAGTCATGTGGAGAGAAAATAGAGGAAGGAGCTAGTGCTACTAAGATCCATTTTAGATATCGCGAGTTGGGAGAATCGAGGCAACTTGTAGCTGAATATCGAATGTGAGAAATCTTGAAATGACTTTTCGAATAGGGCTGTGGTCACAGCTAGTGGTCACAGTAGTGGAAGAGAAGGGAAGGAGCTAGAATTACTAGGCTCCACCTCAAAGTTTGTGAGTTGGGAAAATCGAGGCGACTAGAAGTCGATCACCCAAAATACAAATCATGAAATGAATTTTGTTTAGGTGTATGGTCACCACCGATCATCATGTGAAAGGAAGGGGGTTTGTCAGAAAAGCTAACACCCACTGTGAATTGTTTCTCAGGAAGGGAAAAGGTGCCAAATCCATAAGCATGTAGAGGTTTTCTCAGTAACCGCAAGAAAACAACTGATGCCATCTACCAGATAATTGGAAGAATCTCAATGTGATTGACAGAGGAGCCGAAGAAGCCATAATTGACTGACTGCAACTGCCAGAACACAATGATGAAATCGACCAGAAAACGCGAGGAGCTATAGGGTGATTTCCAGAGGAGCTGAAGAGTCTCGAGGTAACTTCTAGTGGAATGAATACTATTCATAGAGACAATTGACAGATGGAAAAGAATCAAAGACTATAATTGTAATAGAGAGGATAAGATCGACTGTGATAGAGAAGACGAAGAGTGGCACTTCCAGAGAAGGAAGAGAATCTCAGGATAAGCCACTGATGATGAATAGGCTTAGTATAACTGCCAAAGAAGAGGATGAGTTGGATGAAGAATCTGGCAGAGGACTTGGCATTATAAATGCACGCAGAACAAAGAAGAGAAGATTTCTTTTGTAGAGAGTTATTCATGTGGGTAAAAGCATGTTGTGTGCAGCAGTTGAAGTGCAGAGAAGAGGAAAAGTGCATAGAACAGAAATGCATATCTGAGAGAGGAAGAGGAAGATGAGGTGCACATGCATAGATAGAGGATAAGAATGGAAATCTCAAGAATATGTGAGCAGGAAGACACTAATGCAGACAGATCAGAGCAGTGTAGTAGAATAGTGATGAGACTGGTAAGCCATAGATAAATGTTGTATCATTGTGATAAAGTTGTAGAAAGAAAATATTTATATTTCAGGGTGGTAGGGAGGTGCTATGAAGGATTGGTTTCCTCATATTTTCAAGTGGGTACTTTAAAAAAGAGAGTTGTATCTTCCATTTGGTTGCATCTAGAAAAACCAGGGTGGTGGGGTGGTGCAAGGGAGAACTATTGTTCTTTGTTATATAGGTTGGTTCCTGTGTAACTGGAAGTTGGTGCTTCCATCCAGTTGGTGCTGGAACACTCAGGGATTTGGTTTTTCCTTCTAGTGGGTGTTAGATAAACCAGAGAGTCGTTACTCACAACAAGTTTCATCCTATATAGGTCGGTGCCTGTGTGTCCAGAATTTTGTGCTTCCATCTAGTTGGTGTTGGAACACAAAGGGAGTTGGTTCTTCCTTCTAGTGGGTGCTAGAGAAACTAGAGAGTTGGTGATCTCATAAAGTTTCTTCTTTTAAAACAGAGGTTGTAGCCTCAAAGGGAGTTGGTTCTCTGAAGAATGATAATGTACATAAAATAAAGATTACTTATCATATCAAGAAGAAGAGGTTTCTTCCCTTTATGGGTTTCCTCGGGAAATATATGTCTCTATATATTTCATGTGTGTGATTGATGTTGATATTCTATTGCTTACTTCCCTGCATTAATGTGATAATCATTGAGTGTTTTGTAAAGAGTTTAAAATGGGCATAATTGTTTAAGCACAGTAACAAATGATTCACCAACCCCCCCCCTCTCATTTGTCTAACAATTGGTATCATATCTGGCCCCTTTTATCTAAGGGTAGATCCTAAATCTTAAACATGACTATCCATGAAGGAAATTCAACCAACAAGGCCCCTCTGTTCAATGGAACAAACTTTGCCTTCTGGAAAGTTAGGATGAGAACATACATAATGGATTTAGGTGGAGATGTCTCGAATGTGGTAGAGACTGGTTATGTAAAGCCAGTTGTACTATCTAATAAGGATGACAAGCTAGAATTCATCTTCAACGCTAAGGCTATTAATTCTATTCTGACTGGGCTTACAGAAGAAAAATTTGTAAAAGTTATGCACTTAGAAACTGCCAAGGACATGTGGGACAAACTCATTAGCAGTTATGAAGGTAATGAGAAGGTAAAGGATGCCAAGATTCAAATCTACAAAGTATAGTTTGAACATCTACAGATGAAAGAATATGAAACTACTGGAAATTACTTTCTGAAAGTTGAAGAACTAGTAAATGAAATGAAATCTCTTGGTGAAAAAATTGAGGAAGACTCTTTAGTTCAGAAATTTTTGAGATCTTTCCCAGATAGGTTCAACCCAAAGGTCTCTGCTATAGAAGAACTTAATGATCTAAAATCTTTGGATTTTGACAAACTTCTAGGAATGTTGACTGCATATGAAATGATGATAGGTAAAGATAAGTCCAACACTAGACAAGCTTCTTTTAAAGTATATAAGAATGAGGATTCTGAGCCTGATGAAATTGAAGAAAAAATTGTGAGAAGACTAAAGAAAGGATCAGTCATGTACCAAGGCAAGCCATGCTTCAAATGTTTTAACTATGGAAAGATAGTTCACTTTACATCTAAGTGTCCACACAAGCAGAAGGACCAGAACTCTAAAGGTGAAGAGAAGTACAAATCCAAAATATTTGGTAAAAAGAAACGTTTATGTGTAAACAATGATGACTCTTCAGAAGACACAGATAGTGAGTCCTCCTATGAAGATAAGGTAAATGAATTTGTGTTTATTTCCAAAGAGGATTATTATAATAAAATAATCGGAAGTGATGTAAATGATGAAGAAGCTTTGGTTGACTTGGAATGAGAGTTGATTAACACTTTGGAAGAGATTGACAGAATCAAGTTTAAGAAGAGAAAGCAAAAAAAATTGTTGATACAGTTCGAGAAAGGCAGTAAAAAACCTGATGAAGACTTTAGCCTGCTAAAAGTGGAATTAGAAGAGGCAAAGAAAATAGAGGACATTCTAAAACAACAATTATCAGAGAAGAAGGAAAGATACGAAACTCTGGAAGAAGAAGTAGTGAAGACTAGAAAAGAGTTGGAGAAGTTTCAAGCCTTGTATCACTAGAATCTGTCAAGCATCAAAGCCTCAGAAAGATTAGCCACCATTCTAAATCAGAAAATGAATCCAAAGTTGAAAACTGGTTTGGGTTATGAAGAGGGATCAAGTAGTGGTCAGACAAGAAACAAAGAATCCATCAAGTTTGTTGCTGCCAATGACAACAACAAATCTGCAAAAACAAAAGAAGATAATCAACTGCTAAGGAGGGGTAAAGGAAAAGGTTCCAGAACTGAATCTGTAGAACAAATAAATAATACACCCTCTACTCAAGGAAATCATCAACATGAAATAAATCGACATGCACAAAGAAGACAACAATTTTCCAAGTACAAAGAATTTTTCTATGGATATTTTTTCTATTATTCTAACTTTGGCCACAAAGCTGTAAATTGTTCCTTAAGATTTAGACATGAGAAATCAATATTCCCAAGGAATAAATATCTTCCATAATAGATAATGAGACAACCAAGTAACAAACAACCAAAAATTGCAAATTGTCAAATTAAGTATAGAGACATGCAACTGAGGAGGTCAGGAAATAATAAATAGTCAATGAGTAGACAATGTTGCAACAATCACTTTGACCTATTGAATAATGAGGTTGAATTCTATAACTGTCATAACTTCGACCACAAAGTTGCAAACTTCCATCTAAAGAATTACAAAGCAGATCCAAGGATAAAGCTCTTTACTAGAAATTCCAGCACATGGAAAAGAAAGATAGTGGAAAATGTGGTCTAGTACTTTCAACTAAAAAACAAAAGGACTCCTAGAATATAGAAAGTGGATGTTCCAAGCACATGATTGGAGAAAAGGATAAGGTTCTAGCTATAAGTAAAATAAAAAAAGGAAAGGTGATCTTTGAAAATGATGAACCAGGTAAAATCAAGGATAAAGGGATGGTGAGTTTGAGTAATGACAAAGCAGATTCTCAGGATGATCTTCTTGTAGATGATATGAAACATAATTTTCTCAGTATAAGTCAAATGTGTGACAGAGGTTGTGAAGAGGTGTTCACGTCCAAATATTGTAAGGTTAAAAAATGTAAACTTGGGACAAGTGGTGGCTATAGGCATAAGGACAGATAATGATGTTGATATTGAATCCTCCCATTCAAGAAGAGAAGAAATAGAAGAAGAATCATGTCATAAGATGGAAGCAGAAGTTGTGAATCTTAGAAAGAAGATTGAGAAGTCAAACACCCAAATCAAGTTCTTGAACAGTTCTGTGACCCTGGATGAGATATTGGATAGTTAGATATCACCAAATGACAAATCCGGACTTGGATACAACAATGAAGAAATCAATACTCCTAAGAAGTCTAACATAGGTCCTTCATTTGTAAAAAGGGAAAGTAGGTATGAGAGTGTTTGTAGCATTTTTTTCTTGTGATTGAATATGGTCATAAAATCCTTGGATTGTAGGTATCATGAAAAATATTAAAGTGCGGTAATAGAGATCGATGAGAATCAATGGGCAGATCTAAGGATTGTTTGAAAAATACTAGCTACAATTACGCAGTGTTCTAGTAGGACAGCGACATTTGCAGCAACAACATTCTGATGTACAAAATGATATACATGACATCCTGTAGAGATAATAAGAGGAGAGACCTTGTCAAGGAAAGCTAACATTTTAGAAACAAAGGGGGAGAACAATCAGAAGCATAAAGAGAAGAGTCACAGGGGGAGTCATTCAGTTATAACAAGAAAAGGTTGATGAAGGAGTCCCAGTAAGAGAGGTGAGCAATATTGGGTATACTACAGGAAACAACTAAAGCTAGAGATGAAAATGTCTAAGAATAAGAAGAAGAAGACTCTGGTTTAGAGACAAATACTCTACAGGACTCAAATAAGAGAGTCCATCCTGTCAGGGGGAGTATTTATTGGTTAAATATCTGATACCTCCGACAAGTACTGCAACAACTCAGGGGGAGCATGTTTTCTTTGACATTGATGTCAAAGGGAGAGAAAAAGAGTGGTTTGGATTCTACAATTGGATATCCTGGATACTACAGTTGGATATCTAAGTAGAACAATGCAACCATTAAGGGTTTCCATCAATGCCAAAGGGGGAGATTGTTGGCATGTTTATAGGCAGAGTGTGCTTTTTATTGATGGCAAGAAAAACAATGATGTTGGTATGTTTACAAGTAGAGTGTGCATGGCAAGAACGACAACGACGATGGCATGTTTACAGGAAAGAAAAACAGAGAACCAAATATTGAGAGACCAGAATATGAGAAAGGAAGAATGTGTCGGGTTGGCACCAGAATTTTTTGGGAAGACGCAAATGAGCAAGATTGAGAAACTCAGAAGAGATTGATCAATGTTGCATGCAGATAGTGTATATTTTCATGCAGAGAGAAAGTGTGCAACAGGGACAAGGGAAAATTTTTCCAAAGCTCATGAGAGATAGTGTTTTGAGATGTGCAGATGAGATCACATACATCAAGGCTCGCAGAAGGATCAAAGGTCATAAAACCTTTGACACTTAGAAATTCTTCCAAGTCGAGAGGATGTGTAAGCTTAGGAGGAGGAGTGACAATGGACATTGGATTACCAATCCCGAATACCCGATGGTCATCAGATTCGAGTCAACACAAGTGGAGAGTACAGAGGAGGAGATTAGACCTTAGCCATTGGGTCAGAGCTCGAAGGACTAGCAATCGTTGAATATAGTATAACTGTGAAGAGGATAATGGCCAAGAGCCATTTTCGAACTCGCGATATGCAAAGTCGTGAAATGATATGGTCATTGGATCCAGAGGACATGTGGAGAGACATCAACATTTTGCTGACTCATGAGCTAGAGAAGTCAAAGGTGAGAGTTGTAGGAACTCACGATATGTGAAATTACAAAATGATCTGAGTCATTGGATCTAGAGGACACGTGGAAAGAGATCATCATTTCGCTGACTCGCGAGTTGGAGAAGTCAAAGGTGAGAGTTGTAGGAACTCGCAATATGAAAAATTGTGAAATGATCTAAGCCATTGGGTCCAGAGGACATGTCGCGAGAGATCAACATTTCGTTGACTCGCGAGATGGAGAATTCAAAGGTGAGATTTATAGGAACTCACGATATGCAAAGTCACGAAATGATCTGGGTCATTGGATCACCGAGGATCTGGACCATTGATATGATATGAAGTTTGAGTTCATGAAGAGGAGATCTTGACCGTTGGATCGAGGAATATTCTGGGTCGTTAGATCCAAGAGAAGAACATGTGCCATGAGAGGAGATCCACGTCATCAAGGACAATTGCAGACCACATCAAACATGAACTCGCTAAATCCTGAAATACAGAAGGTGATCACAACCATTGAGTCATAGGAAATCTCAGGCCATTGATCTAGATTATTTTGGATATCGGGAGTTGGAAGAGTTAGGTTTGGCTCATGTTAAAACACTTGACATCTGAGGTCGCGACATGATCACATTTGTTGGATCATAGAGGGTTGTGGGTTGTTGATCTAGAGTATTTCAGATGTCGGGAGTTGGAAGAGTCAGGGTTGTCTCACATTCAAACACCTGACACGGGAGATCGTGACATGATCACAACCATTATATCACAGAGGGTTGTGGGTCATTGATCTAGAGTATTTTGGATATCAGGAGTTGGAAGAGTCAGGGTTGGCTCACGTTCAAACACCCAACACGCAAGGTTGCAACATGATCACAACCATTGGATCACAAAGGGTTGTGGGCCATTTCTCTAGAGTTGGTTTTGGAATATCGTAAGTCGAGAGAGTCAGGTTTGACTCACGTCCAAATTCCTAACATGCAAAATCATGATTTTGATCGTATCCATCATTTAGAGGGAGAGATCTCAACCATTGATCTGATATGAAGTATTTCAAAGTTTTGCGAGGTGGGAGTTTCGAGGCAACTCATAGCAGAAGTTCGCGATATGTGAAATTGTGAAGTGCTTGAATGTTTGGCCCATGGTCATAGCCAAGGTCACATCGTCAAAGGATTAAGGGAAAAGATATCACATTTTTGGGCACCACATCAGAGATTTATGAGATTGCAATGAGCCCTTTTTATTAGCGAGCGGTCACGTGGAGAGAGAATAGAGGAAGGAGATAGTGCTATTAAGATCCATTTCGGATATCGCAAGTTGGGAGAATCGAGGAAACTCATAGTTTAATATCCGATGTGAAAAATCATGAAATTCCTTTTCGAATAGGGTTGTGGTCACAGCCAATGGTCATATCAGCAGAAGAGAAGGGAAGGAGCTAGCGATGCTAGGCTCCACCTTGGATTTTTGAGATTTGGGAAAATCGAGGCAAATCGTAGTCAATCACCCAAAACGAGAAATCACGAAATGAATTTTGGTTAGGCATATGGTCACCGTTGATGGTCATGTGAAAGGAAGGGGCTTATCCAGAAAAGATAACGCCCACTGTGAATTTTTTCTCAGGAAGGGAAAAGGTGCCAAAGGCATAATTGCACAGAGGTTTTCTCAGTAAGTTCCAGAAAAAGACTGATGAAATCTACCAGAGGATTCGAAGAATCTCAATGTGATAGACAGAGGAGCCGAAGAAGCCATAATTGACTAGCTACAACTGCAAGAATGCAGTGATGAAATTGGCCAAAAAACTCAAAGAGATGCAGGGTGATTGCTAGAGGAGCTGAAGAGTCTCGAGGCAGCTGCTAGTGGAATGAAGACTGGTCATAGAGACGATTGATATATGGAAAAACATTGAAGACTGTAACTGTAATAGAGAGGATAAGCTCGATTGTGACAGAGAAGACGAAGATTCACACTCCCAGAGAAGGTAGAGAATCTCAAGATAAGCCACCGATAACGAACGAACTCAGTATAAATGCCAAATAAGACAATGAGTTGGATGAAGTATCCGGCAGAGGAATTAGCATTATAAATACACGTAGAACAAAGAAGAGAAGGTTTCTTTTGTAGAGAGTTATTCATGTGGGTAAAAGCATGTTGCTTGTAGCAGTTGAAATGCACAGAAGAAGAAAAGCGCATAGAAAAAAAATGCATATCTGAGAGAGGAAGAGGAAGCCGAGGTTTTCATGAAGAGACAGAGGAGAAGAATATAAATCTCAATAAGATGTGAGCAGGAAGACACTAATGTAGGCATAGAAGAGCAGTGTAGCAGAACAATGATGATATTGGTAAGCCATAGATAAATGTTGTATCACTGTGATAAAGTTGTAGAAAGCAAATATTTATATTTTAGGGTGGTAGGGAGGTGCTAGGGAGGATTGGTGTCCTCATAGTTTAAAGTGGGTTCTTGAACAATGGGATTTGTAGCTTCCATCTAGTTTCAGAAAGAAAAACCAGGGTGGTAGGGTGGTGCAAGTGAGAACTATTATTCTTTGTTATATAGGTTAGTGCCTGTGTAACTAGAACTTGGTGATTCCATTCAGTTGGTGCTGGAACACTCAGGGAGTTGGTGCTAGAGAAACCAGAGAGTCGGTGCTCTTAGCAATTTTCATCTTGTACAGGTTGGTTCTTGTGTGTCCGAAATTTGGTGCTTCCATCTAGTCGGTGTTGGAACACAAAGGGAGTTGGTGCTTCCTTCTAGTGGGTTCTAGAGAAACCAGAGAGTTGGTGATATCAACAATTTTTTGCTTGTAAAATAGAGGTTGTAGCCTCAAAGGGAGTTGGTGCTCCTAAGAATGATAATGTACAGAAAATAAAGATTACTTATCATATCAAGAAGAAGAGGTTTTTTCCCTTTATGGGTTTCCTCAGGAAATATCTATCTCTATATATTTCATGTGTGTGATTGATGTTGAATATTCTATTGCTTACTTCCCCGCATTATTGTGATCATCATTGAGTGTTTTGTAACGAGTTTAAAATGGGCATAATTGTTTAAGAACAGTAACAACTGACTCACACCCCACCTCTCAGTTGTCCAACAACTCAAATGGAGCATTATTTTTCTCTGCACGTTATTACTTACGAGTTGGACAAACTTCTCTATGTTGTCCTCTATCTAGAGCTTAAATGCTAGAAATGGATGAAATGGTGAAAAAATTCACGTCAGGGGTATATTTCCTAGACCCAATTTGTTTTTGAGATCTATGCCCAATTTGATATTGATACCATTATCTTGTTCATTTGATCAAGTTGAAACTACCAGGCACAGTGGAAGAATTCATCACTATTTTTGAGCATTTGTCCTTTCGAACAGAGGGCATGTGAGATGTGTTCTTTCATGAATGATTTATCAGTGGGCTCAAGGATGAAATGTAATCCCAATTTCTCATGGCCTGAACTTCAACTTGGTTGGAAGCTACTCAACGTGATAAAGAGGCCCAACAAGTTGTTTTTTCCTAGAACAAAAAATCCTCTTTTGTTCCTCACTCTTGACCCACTAATCCTAACCTCCCTATCACTCCCCTCAAAGCCTAGAAACTAACTAGGGATGAAATGGTTGAATGCCAACTGAAGGGTATTTACTATAATTTTGATGAAAAATATTTTTCGGGGCACAATTTTAAGGAACAAAAACTATTTATGGCCATTTCTAAATATGTTCCTGAAGAGGATGTGACAGTTACCCTTTTTGAAGAAACCTTCCTTCTCGATGCCACCCAGGAGCCTATTGACCCACTTATTTCCTTGCATGCCCTCACTAGCTTCTTGGCCCCACATACAATCAAGATCACTGACTACATTAAGCACAGGAAGGGCATAATCCTTGTTGACAGTGGTAGCACCCACAATTTTATTCATCGTCACAATGCCCAAAAAACCAATTTCTATATTCGTGCTATCAATAATTTCCAAATCATGATAGCCAATGGTTGGTCCATGAAATGTGGTGGATGTTTTGAAAATGTTCATCTTCAAATTGGACATTACCAACTGAAATCTCATATGTTTTCCATTGGCATGGTAGGTTCTGACATTATGCTAGGTGTTGAATGGTTACGCACTTTGGGTCCCATTATTATGGATTTTAAGGAATTAACCATACAATTCAGACAGAAAGGACAAAGGTATCAATTCCAAGGTCTCACAATTGGTTCTACTGAGGTCATTATTTCCCATTGTATGGAAAATATCCTCAAGAAAGGCCACTCTAGTATCATTTCTCAACTCCATTCTATTCAAGTCGTTGAGACACACTCTGTGCATCCTGACCTCCAAGATATCCTTTCCAAACATCAAGTTGTATTTACCACCCATCAGGGACTTCCTCCTTATTTTGGTTTTCATGATCATTTCATTCCCCTTGTTCCTGGAAGTCTTCCTCCCAATGTTCTCACTTATCATCACCCCTTTGCCCAAGATAATGAAATTGAGAAAATAGTGCAAGAATTTCTCCAAGAGGGTGTTATCCACCCCAGTACCAGCCCTTATTCTTCCCCTGTGGTCATGATACTTAATAAATAAGGTACTTGGCGCATGTCTCTCGACTTTCATGCCCTCAATAATCTCACCAACAATGACAATTTCCCCATCCTGTGATTGATGATCTCTTGGATGAGCTGAGTGGTGCTCAGTACTTCACTAAACTTGATTTGTGTTCTAGCTACCACCAGATACGTATGCAAGAATATGACATACCTAAGATTGCCTTTCGAACTCACGAGGGTCACTATGAGTTTTTGGTCATGCCCTTTGGCCTTTGTAATTCCCCCTCCACCTTCTAAAGCCTCATGAATCATGTCTTCCATCTTTTTCTCTGTCGTTTTTTCTTAGTTTTCTTTGATGATATTCTCATCTATAGTAAAACTTGGAAATCTCATCTTTCCCATGTGGATCAAATTCTCCATCTACTCTCTCAGCACCAACTTTTCCCCAAATTATATAAATGTTCCTTTAGAGCCTCAGATGGGTCATATTGTTGGAAAGGTTGGTGTCAAGGTGGATCCTAAAAAGATTGAAGAAATGCAGGATTGGAATCTCCCCAAGACTATCAAAATCTTGTGTGGTTTTTTGGGTTTAACTGACTATTATCGCAAGTTTTTTTGTAATTATGGGAAGATTGCATCCCCTCTCGCTGCTCTCCTTAAAAATAATTATTTCAGCATATAGGGGCTTCCGCAGTGCAAGATATTAGATATTATTTTCGGGATTAACTGCGACCAATACTCATGAATATGGGTCATATATTAATGACTTACACTACGCAGTTAATCCCAAAAATAATATCTAATAATTATTTCACTTGGAATCTCACAGCGGATCAAGATTTTCAGGCTTTGAAGGAAGCTATGTGTACTACTATGGTCTTTTCCCTTCTTGATTTTACAAAAACCTTTTTCCTCGAATGTGATGCCTCAAGAAGAGGAATTGGATTTGTCCTTATGCAATAGGGAATAAATTTGGCCTTTACTAGAAAAAAAATGTCCGAATGCCATTTGGGCCAATCAATATATGAAAAGGAAATGTTGGTTATTCTGCATGCAGTGGATCACTAGCGCCCTTGTCTCATGGGGCAATGATTCCAAATTAAGACAGATCATCAAAGCCACAAGTATTTTCTGGAGAAACAACCTTCCTCCCAATAGAAATAAAAATGGGTAACTAATATCTTTGGTTATGATTATGAGATCATTTACAAGAAAGGAAAAGAAAATTTGGTTATTGTTATCACTGAAATTTCGTCTACAAATGGTTATAGGAATCCAACATCTTCAAACAACTATGAGTCCACCCATGGACCAAAATTACCAAAAAATCATTTCCAAAAGGTCCAAAACTATACAATGTTAAGGTCCTAACCCACACATGGGTAGATTAATGTATTCGGATGTAATAAAGGTCAATATTAATAAGACCTTTCAATAAAAGAGAATTAGGCGGATGTAAGAAGACCTAATAGAAGCTTCCGCTTCTAGAAGGATCTTC
>ML778866.1:561782-578693 GCA_009831015.1 Picea engelmannii | reverse complement strand
ATTTATGCCAAATCTAGAGCCTACAAGGAAAAGCTAACTTTTTAGGGTGATTTGTCCCAGACTATGCCACTCGAGCACACAGTTTCCTTCGCTTACTACGCCACGACATCCCATTCCACTAGGATAAACATGCCCAAAAATCTTTTGACAATCTTAAAGTGGCACTCTCCAATGCCCCTTTAATTAGTTCACCCAACTATAATTGCGACTATATCCTCTACATATCAGCCTCAGTCGTCTTAGTAGCAAGAGTTCGCGTTCAAATAGGATATGATGAACGTCAGCATGTCATTTACTACATTATTAAAAACTTCTCAGGGCCACCCTTGAAATACAATCATGAAGAGAAACTAGCCCTTTCATTCGTCCTCGCAGTCCAAAAAATGTGCCATTACATTCTGCTTCACACAACCAAAGTCATAGCAGATTCCAACCCCATGCAATACTTTCTCAGTCGTCGACAAATTAACGGTAAATTTGCCCGCTAGATCGTTATCCTTCAGGAGTACGATCTCGAATTTGCAACACCCAAGAGCAAGAAATTTCTCATCCTCGCCAAACTTGTCACAACTTTCCTCTCTGATACTACCAATTCTACCATCAATACCGACTTCCCCAATGAACATCTCTTTTACATCCCCTCAGATGATTCTTGGTACGTCGATCTCCTTGTCTACCTCCAAACCCAAAAGTTTGGTAACCACCTCTCACGAGATGATCGTCAACGTATTCTCCATCAGGCCCCCCGCTATCTCCTCATCGGAGATATCTTATATCGGCGAGGGGTCGACACTATACTCAGTTGATGCTTGACTATTGATGAGGCTGATCGAATCTTGAAATGGGGCATCAACTTCATGATGTGCAACCCTCCATCTAGAAATGAGCACAAATACATTATCATCGCAGTTGATTACTTCACAAACTGGGTTGAATCCATGCCTACCTTCAACAACACTGCTGACAACGCAACACATTTTTTCTTTAATCACGTCATATCCCACTTTGGAGTACCACTCCAACTAGTGTCTGATCACGGGAAACATTTCGAGAATGAGATTTTTGTCGAACTCTCATCCCGGTTAGGATTCTCCCACAATTTCGCCTCACCATATTACCCTTAGTCCAATGGATAGGTCGAAGCAGTTAACATGGTCCTCAAGACCATGTTACAGCACATGGTTAACAAACATAATACCAATTGGCATCATATGTTATTTTTTGTGCTATGGGCTTACCGAATGACTGTCAAAACAACCACTTGTTTCACACCATTTCATCTAGTCCACTGGGTCGAGGCCATTCTTCCTATCGAATGTGAAATTCCCACCTTACACACTGCAATTGAGTTATTACCCGACACTGCTCCAATAGAGAAGCGTTTGCTAAACTTAGAGTCCCTATATGAAGATCGTCGATCTTCATTACAGAACAATGAGGCATCCAAAAAATGGTCAAAAGCCACCTTTGATCGCCATGTCAACCTTCGCTCATTTCACGAAGACGACCTCGTCCTTGATTATGATATCTCTCACGATACCCTCAGTCATGACAAATTCGATTCACTGTGGCATGGCCCTTACATTATCCAACATTGCCTCACCAAAGACGCATACATCCTGGCTTCCCCCGAGGGCCTCTCTCTCAAAGAACCCATCAATGGGTTGTACTTAAAGAAATTTTATACCTAAGCATAGCCATTCTATACTAGGTTATTTTCTTTTGTAGTGTTTTTAATCTTTTTATCCACACCTCACGTCTAAACTATCATTTTTGTTATTGAAAGATGCCTCCTCAATTGACCTACCACATCGGTTACACCGACGACACCAGTTGTTGGACACGGAATCTCGCTTCAACTTCTTGGGCACTCTATTCCCCCTCACATGAACTACTCCACTCCAGCGACATATGTTTGGGCTCTGCAACCAATAAAAAAGCCGACTACACTACCATCATTAGTCTCCTCGCTGATGCCAACCATCATCATATTCATCAACTTAGCATCTTACTTGACTCTCAACTGGTCATCCTCCAACTCAACAATGTGTACCGTGTCCGTGATCCTTGCCTCTTTCGCAAATACCTGCAAGTTAGACTTTTATCTCAACATTTTGATTTCATTACATTTACACATATTCCAAGACAATTTAATCAAATCACATATAACCTGGCTAACATTGTACTAGATTGGCGTATATCACATCAAGACACCTTTACACACACATAAACCATCAGAAGACTATCACAGCATATAGATTAGACATCATACACAACATTAAACAATTTTCACACACATGTGAACATCAAACAGACCCCAAAATGTATATCCATATATATATATATATATATTGGTCAAATGTGCCATCAAAATGTTTACACAAAAATAGAGTACATCCTGTACAAAATTGGTAGGCCAGTGAACCACCTCGGTACAAAACTGGTGTCACCACAACAAATGGGCTCACTAGCCAATATAATATACAAAAACACACACAGAGACACTCATGGTTCCTCTAGAGCACCACCACCTGGACCTCCCTCAGGAGGTGGTGCCCCACCCGCTATCGGTCCCTCTGGACCTGGAGGTAACCAGCCAGTCATCGTAGCACCTACTATTGTTGCTCGTTGAATCATGGTTCACCACATCAACATAACCCCCACACACTACTCTAGGATGCCCTCGTCCTGGATATGCGACCACATGCCCTGAAGAACACCCTGTAGCACCACCTCCAAGCGACGATGAATATCCTCAAAATCTCCCCTGGCCTTGGCCGGGGGAGCATGTGATGGCCTTGCACTAGGGTCATCGAAACAATGACTCCTAGCCACTCTCTCATCGCCATCTGGTCTTGCCTCAACATCCTCATGTTGTCGTCTCTCTCCTGCCCACAGCTCTCCCCGCAAAGGCCTCACCGACCCTTGATGAGCTGACGCTCTAACCAACTCAACCTCACGCCCGCAAGGTCCCACATTTGCACATACAAAAAAACAAAGGATAGCATCAGCATCCATCTATACATAATACACATGTTATCCTATCTAAATATAAAAACATAAAAAAATCACATCATACCTCGGTGGTCGAACACCTCTCCTGGCGGTAACACCATCTCTGGATCACCCCGAAAGTCCACCCCACAGTGCGGATACTGTAATATGGTCTGCGACATCTGTCACCACACTTGTGTAGCCTCAACCATGAAAAAATGGCCACCCTCCCCACCACCGTGACGAATCAAAATCCTAGACCACTGCATCAGTCGCAGCTCTCGTGCACCAGGTGCACCCAATAACACTCTAGGGTGCAATATCGACACCCTCTCAAAAAACCATGCAACCAAGATGGACCCAAAAGTGAACTCCCTTGAGTCCGTAACCTGACACCTATCGAGTTGCCCTACCATCTTGGCATGAAGCATCAAGCCCCAGGAAAAATTCTCTCCTTCCAGCGCCCTCCCCATAACCCTCAGTTGACCACCATTGATCTGCTGAGTCATGAGGGACCCATATACCCTCACAACCATCGCTTCTACACAGCGATGAAATATGGAATCCATAGCCCCGATACTCACCATGGAGCTCGACATAAAATCATCCCTCATATAGTACCTCCAGCCTAAGGTAGCCAACTGCACATCCCCAGGTAATACGGGCTCCACCGATAAGGGCGTTCCCCAAAAAGGAAGCCCAATCAACAAATATACATCCTCCACTACAGTGAAGGCCAACTGCTCATCCCGCACCATAAAACAATGCAAATTTGGACTCCACATCCAGATCAAGAACTGCAGGAGGTACTCCTGGGCCGATATCAAGGGGCACTCAAAGAACTTCAGTATCCCACAAGATGCCAAAGTGTCACGAACCGTCGGCTCCTCAATGGCCACAGCCTCCTTGAGCTGTGACCAATCCCTCTCTCTCCAGTGAACCGGCATCATCCAAATGATCACCTGCAACCACATAATCTAGTTCTCGATCAGCCATCTCAAACATAAACATGTTAACATCTCCAAAAAAGATAAGTTTTGCACCCATCAGCTTTGCCCCCAAGGCGCGAATGTTTAACCCCATAGGTGCGAACACAGGTGTGCCTGTTAACCCCATAGGCGCGCACACATGCACACTTTATCATCCCACAGGCGCACATCTGTAAGCCATACAGAGGCGCCTTCATGCGCCCCTATCACATATATAGGCGGGCATCATAGTGTGCCTATTCACTACACAGTTGCGCACTGATGCACAGTTGTTTAGCTTACAAGCACACATACCATGCACACCTATTTCCCCCATTAGGGTGCTCCCGTGCATGGATATCCACAAAACAGGCGCGCACCCATGCACGTATATTTCCCGATCACCCACGCACTAGGGGGACCACACCCACAAAACCTCCTGTACGGCCCTCTGTACAGGCCCTGCCCAAAAATAGAAACCCTAATTCTACGCAAGATGATAAGATAACTAACCTAAAGCTCATTGGTCCTGAATCGGCTGCCTCATTCTCCCAGAATCTCCAAATCTCCTCTAAATATCTCTCGTCCAATCACTCTGACAGCAGTTACAAATGAGGTGGCAATATGGGTCGTACATCTATATATAGTCCTTTTTGCCAAACTTCCAGACCCCATTCCGGGAGCTCCGGGTGTCCGTTTTTCGATCTGTCTTTAGCCACAGAATCAACACCCCGTCCTCTACATCAAGATAGTCCCCAGGACATTTTTCATCCTTAGTCCCTGGGGAGATATTTTTCCATACCCCGTCCAGGTGTGCATGCTCATGTTCAAAGTTATCAAATAAATGATTATATGTTCAATTATCTTCAGATATTGTTCACGTCGTGTATTTGGTTTTCATGTGTGCAAGTACTTGGTCATCACACACCAGCGTGATGCCTTCAGGTATATAATCAACAATGACATGTAATCATTCCCTCTAAATATCAATTGCATCTCCAGTCACACCCTCTAAAATTTTCCTTTAGGGTCCCTATATCTGGCTTTGTAGTACCATCACCTCCACTGCATTTTGGGTACCGTCACCCGGTAGCAGTCTCCCCCACATGAGTTGTCCCATTCATATCCCCCTTTGGCACTTTGACACTCATGTTGTTTTCAACCTTTAGGGATGGGAGTCCCGATAGTCTTACATCATGTCGCGAATCAGCCACATACTCCTTCTCCTCATTTTTCTATCCTACCTAATGGACTCCCAGGGCACTTCCTCATGGTTTTATTTTAACTGCACTCCTGCAGCACCATTTACCATCCATTTCATCCACCATTGATTTGCCCATCTTCATACTGCCCTCCATACATTACCCTAATATAGAAACCCACCTATGGGGCCCCAACCCTCCACTTTTTTTTACACCAACTTGCCCCATCCTTAGGCCAAGCCATATTACATTGGGGCACCTGTTTCTGTATCTGCATTATTATACCCACTGATTTTTTAATTCTTTTTGTAACTAAGCCATTGTTTCCATCATTTTACATAGCTTTTTGTCGTCACCTTTGGTGACCTTCTTGGAAAATGCAACCCATGTCACCCTTGGTTGGGTCATTCCTTATCACCTACTCCTATTGACATCGTCCATAAACCCCAAGTTTCCCACAGGCCACCTACCTCTGCTCTCAGAGTTTGTTCACTTTGTCCCACCTCTGGCACAACTTATCGTACGTCTCATTGTCCCCTTGACACTTGACCTCGTTGAACGGTTGCGACCACTTATACTTTGCATATATCCCCAACCAATGGCAGTCTTGAGTCTCCACGCATATTGACTTCATCCATGTACCTCCTCAGTTCCTGACCTCACTTAGTGGATTTTATGAAGCCCTTTTTTTCTTGGCATCGCATCTCCCTTTTCTTTGACATCAACACCATTTCCAGAAGGGAAACAATATCTTGACTCTCATTACCTTTACAATGAGGAGTCTCGGACGACACAGGGAGAACCATCATTACTCTCTGTTGTCATTGACTCCCATAACATTCGACTTCAACACTTTCTCATGTTACAGTGGGTCTTACTTTGCGACTATTGCAGTTGTTTTTTATATTTTCCAAAGACCTATGAACTTTGTTGGGCTATCAATGCCCACAGAATCCATGATGCTTTTTATAGGTGTCATTGCCTATTTTTCAGAGTATGTTCCTCATTAGAATTTTCCTCTACCTTTATCAAAACCGCCCCTGAGGGTGCTGCAGTTGTCTACATCAACACATAGTTTCAGTTACTGTACAACACCCCTTTTTTTTTTGAGTTACATGACACGAGCATGGGGCATGCCCGCCTCATTTGTACATAATTTATTTTACACACCTTGCGAAAGGTTGGGTGTTGTTGGGAAAAACACCCTACGGACTAGCAAACTAGGGTCAGACTTGCATGCAGATTTTGACCGACAAGAAACTACTTTTTTACCTACAACCCAATATTTAAACCCCTCTTTCACGGTAAATGCATGGAAAAGGACCACTAACCTTATTACCAGTGTTCGATGTAGATCCTCCGTTGCTCTTCGATTACTTGCTTACGCTGCTCCTTCCACAGATCACCTACACTCAAGACAAACAACAACTATGCATGCATGTTAATTCTATACTCAAGGGTTAGAAATCAAACATAAATTAATCCAACCATAGATAATTCATGCATTGGGATGGGAAAAGTATTCTTTTATTACTGAAAGTGAATCAACTTACAACAAATATGAGACTAGCCATCGCTCCTTGAACTTGATCCTGGGCTCCTCTTCTTCTTTCCTTCAACTGCTTTGCGTTAAATCTCCTTTGGCATGAGGAAAGGCTAAAGGGTTGGGACAATGGATTACGTAAATGGGCAGAGTTTCTTTGATATATTTTTTCCTCCTTTCCAAATGGTACCCCTACCCCTTCTTTTATAGGCTAGAAGGAGCTAGGGTTTTGGATGAACCCTTGGCCATGCATGGCTGGGAGTTTCAGTTAACTGACCCATAGCTTTTTGTTTCGTCGGAAAATTTCCTTTTTTCGTGTTTTTTTAGGTACACGCGGGCTGTTTTGAGTCAGCTAGCGTGCACACGCATGCAGTAATGGGTTAGGGTGCGTGGGCCTTGACACAAGAGGATTTTCAAAGAGTTATTCAGTAGAGTTTTGGCAAAGAAGGGATATGAGTTGGCCTGATGCCAGGTAAGCATGTGTGGTGCAATTTAGGGTTATAACAGATGCCCCCTAATGTGTGGGGTCAGAAGAGTATCTGATGGCCGAAATACATTACCAATCTTTACTGATGTGATGAACGATTGAGCCCAAGGATCAGGAACCAAGAGGTGTCATCTGCAAAATAACAAATGTCTTACCGAGGCGGGCATACCCATGCTCGGGATAAAATAGAACCATGGCTACCAATCAAATACACTGTAGATCCATGTCAAATAACTATAAAGAGTATCCGCGAATAATACACAGTGGAGCTACATCTCGAAATCAGAAAGATATACATATAGAGTATCCATCCTCCAGAAGTTGATTCGGCCTGATGGATGTACTTTAGAGCTCGAGAAACAACTTCAAAATCTTCTAAAACTCGGGTAGGAGTGTAATATGAGTGTACGACTGCACTACCCAGAGGTATTCGACGGCTCGTCGATTATGGACTTGATAATCTTGATGATCATACTGAAGGCTTCAGTGATTTCGAACAAGGACATGATTGGACGTTCAGGATGGTCGGGTATGCGAACAAGAGACATATTGTAGAGGGGTCGACTCAGGCTTAGTGACAAACTTCCCTTGGATAATAGCACGACAAGTGATAAGACTCAAGTAGCAGATATGTTAATCATAAGTCTACGAAGCAAGAGGCAATGCAAACTCTCCATATGTTTGGAAGAATAACCAAGCGGTGGAGGACACAACTCTATATAATGAGAAAAGCTTCCTAAGGTCGTACTACATCCCATAGTCTGATGATCAAATGACCAGATGTGCTTTATCCAAGGCTGACTCATCATGCTGCCAATAAAGAAAATACTTTTCCCATCCTCTTTTTGGGGTATATTTGATTTTTTTTGTTCTTTTCAATAATTTTGGAAAAAGAATAAAGGAATATTACGTTACAATGGAGGAATGAGTATGGAAAACATACAAGCTCAAGGCACAAGGACAAGACTGATGTTCTGCTAAAATGATACTCGGGGAAAATCCTCCAGCAGCCAAAGGTGTTAAGACGCAGAAGAAAACTATCACAAGGCTGGTGGATCAGGTATGCAAATGCGGTTGATAGAACACACAATGGTAATGTCCTTCGATGTAAGTTTAACGAGCCCATAGAAGGTAATCTCTGTGGTTTTTCATATTTAGAGAGTCTGAAAAAGCATAAAAGGAGACTCCAATGGGGTACCTTTTTCGACGATAGTCTAGTCTGTTCGAAAAAGGGATAAAATAGCACCGATTAGATGTCAATTCAAAACCATTTTAACGAGTTTGTCAAGGACAACATCACTCGGTTATTTTTTCACTTTTAAGGAGTCTGAAAAAAGCTTAACTATGGACTCCGTCAAGAATATTCTTCTGGACCAATTTAACGAGTGTGAAAGAATAAGGTCACTCGGAGATCTTTTCAATTTTAGGGAGTCTGAAAAGAGCTTAACTATGGACTCTGTGGGGGTTTCTTTTTCGTAAATTTAGTCCCTCAGGCCCGAAAAAGGAATAAAATTATACCTGAGAGTACTCTTCTAAAGAACAGAAGTTCTATAGAGTATACCTTTGTTCGTACAGTTGATCGTCCAGACTGAAAAAGGGGTAAACTACCGTTGGACATATGTGACTTCAAATTTTAGTTTAACGAGCGTGAAAGGCCACAAGATTGCTCGACAATCTTTTCATTTTTAGAGGGTCTGAAAAGGGCTTAAAAGGAGACCCGTTATTTTTGGGAGTCCTGAGGGTAAGACAAAGAGTAAAAAAGACTCATGCAAATGAGGCTCAAACTCATATTCAGGAAAAACTATACAGACTCCCGAGCCTACAGTGTTTTTAGAAATAGCATGGACACCATAATGCAACCAGGACCTACCTAGGGCATCCATGTTCTGGTAAGCTCTACCACCAAGTTGCGACACTTATAAAGAAGATATGGCGGTTCTGTGTCACAACTTGATGGGATCGATCCTATAGAAAAAGAAAAAGAAAACGAGATGAAAAAGTTGGGGTGGTAACCTAACCTATATGCTCAAGTTGATTTTTGAAATTTTTTTTTATATGGACCGTCAATATTTTCTCAAAACTCAAAAAAAAAAAATGTCCCAATACCCAATCAAATCCCTCCCATATAACTCCTAGATCACTCTAAATGGTTTTTGGTATAAAGAAACTGATAAGGGAGGCCAAAAAAGTGACAAAAAGAGGCCAAAAAGTCTATAAATAGAAGCTGGCAGCTCATTATCACCATTGTTGATTTGGAAATTGACTCTGGAGCAAAAAGACCCCCTTTGCCAAAAATAGTGATTCTGGGAGCTACAGTGGACAAAACGAACTTATTCTTAGACCAAGTAAGTACAAACTCCCTTATCTAGCTATTCAATACTTCAATTTAGTTATTTGGTTTATTTTTTGGGTGGGTGTCGACCTTAAAAAGGTCGGCCCTACGTACACGCAGGTTGTCTATGGACAAGACGCGTGTACATGTGGGTAGAGTAAAGTATGCCCGTGTGTACACGCGACTGTCACCTCTACAGACCACGTATACCCCCCTTTTATGATGAAAAATCAAACTAAAAGGAAGTATTGACCCTCCTTTACCTTGTTGTGTTGGCAGGATGTATGTCCAGTGGAGGGAAAGGGAGCATGAGGCAATCAGTGAGTTGGTTGCTACAGATCCAAATGTTGTGGCCGTGTTAATGCAATGCGGTTTACTCAAATTCTTTCTATGTCCATTTATGCATGCGCAACCAAGGCTACTGAATGCCTTGATTGACTACTGACATCCTGATGCAGAGGCATTTATGCTAGAGGGGAAATCACTGGTTCCCACCACCGAGGATATTTACTTTCTGACTGGCCTCTCAAGGAGAGGGGAACCAGTCAACTTCCAGAGTTTTCTTGCGGGGCCGAGCAAGATCTCAGAATTGATAGTTGAGCATTGTGAGGTTGGGACCGAACATGTGGGCTCCCAGGTACCCATTAGCAAGATTACTAACTTAGCGCTGTAGACTATATTTTTATTGATTGGGCGGATTACCGGATCAGCAGCCGTGCATCAGGATTTGCATGCACAGATGAACTGTGCTATCCAGTGCATGAATGCACAAATTTTTGACTGGAGTACCACACTGCTTGAGTGCATGAAGAGGAAATTGACAGATTTTCGATAGTGGACACATAGGAACTTCGGGTTCGGGACCATCTTGTGTTCGTTCTTTTTTGAGAGAGTTCTGAGTTTCAGTCCTCGGGTTGTAGTACGAGGACATCAAGCCTCTTTCCCTGCAGTGTGTAGATGGGCAGTATTACTGCCATGACAGGGTGGTGGAAGGACCGTTGAGTCCTTCGATGATGATTTCTTTGCTTGGCTATCATGACAGATCCCTATTATCAAGGACTACCCGTATGCAGGGATAGATTTCTCTAGAGATCTTGAGATACTCGTGCCTCCTGGAGAGGAGAGAGGGGAGATGGTTAAGTCTCTACCTTTGTAGTTTTTTTGTTTGCATATGTAATTTTTATGTCTTTTTGTTATATATATCATTTTTTTTGTATGCCAGAGTATTTGACGGGTAAACGTTTGTTGCATGCAGATGTGGGACCCGTGCGACCTGCCGACTATGTACGAAACAGGCATCGTCCACGGCCAGAAGTTGTGGCTTCCGCCACTGGGGGAGCAGCAGTAGTAGGGAATCTCCCAGTCGGAGAGGCCGAGAGGGTCCTTAGGAGAATTGAGTGGAACTTCATTGCGCTCACTTGCATAGTCCCGATGGCAGAGATAGAGGACCTACCGCCATCCATGCAGCCTCATGTTGTGGGGGCACCTTGGACATGGGTCTGATTGTTTAGGTGTTTAGCCCGTGTTGTGGATGATTATAACAGGGCCCACAGGCCCTGCACAAACTTAGATTTTTTTATGTGCCATGAGCACCTACTTGTATATATTTTTTTAGGGCAGAAGCCTGGTGACTAGTTACTATTCCCATTTTTGAGGCACTTGCGTCCATCTATGTACTCTAGTTATTTTATGATGTTTATATATGGTTTTTGTCTTTTTTTGTCTTATGGATTCTGTGTGCAAAAATTTATTTACATGTTTATGTCCATGCTCTGTTATATGCGGGCAATATGCCAATCTAAAATTTGATTAGCTAGAGTATCTGTAATTTGGTTTAATCTCCTAGGAACATGAAAATATGTAATATAATCAAAGTTTCGTTCTAAGAGACGTACCCTAAGGAATCGTCAGTGTAAAGTTGGATCATGAACCCGGTATACTCTGTTTAGCTGCGACACAACCAGTTGAGCGTCGAGATAGACCCAAAGATGAGAGATACCCAATGACAAGGCGTCACGAAGAAACTCAATAACTGCACTATACTCGACGACATTATTTGTGGTGTCACCTAAGAATATACCTCCGAAAGATAACAACTGACCCTGTGGTGTAAAGATTACCCAAGCTGCAGAGGCAAGCCTCTGCGTGTGTCGACTAGCACCGTCTGCATACCCAAAGAACACCTCAGACTCACTTGACATCTTCCATATTGATGAAATATAACATCAATGACACGTCCATAACACTTTAAAAGAAACTTAAAAAGTAATAGTACAAAGACTATACATATGTTACAAAAAGTTACCCACAGTGACCTGTCTACGAGTAATACTTCTTGAGGTAGAGCCCATTTCTAGGCTCCGCCAAAGCATTCCCTTCAAAATCAACCAAATGATAAGTGCCCTTTTTTAATACCTCTTTTATAATGAAGGGTCCGAACCACATGGGTTTAAACTTGCCTGCCCCCAGGGGGTCCTTGTCTTGGTCATAGATGTTGTGGGGTTATTCTACCCTACGGACTAACAAACTAGGGCTTAAAATTGCATGCAGATCATGACCCTTCAGAAATAACCTTTAACCTTCTACCCCAACCTAAAACCCTTTTTTACAAGCAAACAAGGGAAGAACCAACTAACCTTTTTATCGACGGTTGGTGTAGATCCTCTGTTGAGCTTTATCTCCTTGCTTCTGTTGCTCCTTCCAAAAAGCGATCCTGCAATCAAGACAAAACTACGCATGCATGCTATTGTTCTACTAGAGGGTTAGAGATTAAACACAAATCAAATAAAACATATAAAACTCGTGTATTTGGGACGGGAAAAGTATATTTTTATTAATCTCAAGATGAATCAACTTACAATGATTATAGAGATTGGCCACCGTTCCTTGATCTTGATCCTGGGCTCCTCCTCTTCTTTGTCCTCCAACTGCTTTGCTTGAATTCTCCTAAAGCTTGAGGAAAGGCTAAAGGGTTGGGACAAAACGGATTCGGCAATTGGGCAGAGTTTCTTTGCTATGATTTTCCTCCTTTGAATAGTACCCCTACCCCTTCTTTTATAGGCTAGAAGGAGCTAGGGTTTTAGACGAAATCTCGGCCATGCATGGATGGGAGTTCCAGTTAACTGACCCAAAGCTTTTCGTTTCGTCGGAAACTTTCCTGATTTTTTTCTTTGTTAGGTAAATGCGGGCTGTAGTGGGCCAGCCAATGTTCCAACGCGCCCAGTGATAGATTAGGTCGCGGGTTGCTTAATTTAAGTGGTTTTTCAAGGTTTTATTCAACATGGATTTGGCAAGGAAGAGACATGAGTTGGCCTGATGCCAGGTAGGCATGTGTGGTGCATTTTAGGGTTATACCAGATGCCCCCTAATGTGTGAGGTCAAAAGAGAATCTGATGGCCGAAATACATTACCAATTCTTTACCAATCTGTACTGATATGCTGAATGAGTGAGCCCAGGAAGCAGGAATCAAGAGGTGCCATCTGGAAAAAATGTCAAATGTCTCACCGAGGCGGGCATACCCATGCTCGGGATAAATTAGAACCATGGCTACCAATCAAATACACTGTATATCCATGTCAAATAACTATAAAGAGTAGCCGCGAACAATACACAATGGATCTACATCTCGAAATCAGAAAGATCTACATAGAAAGTATCCATCTCTCAGAAGTTGATTCGGCCTGATGGCTGTACTTCAGAGCTCGAGCAACAACTTCAAAATATTCTAAAATCGGGTAGGATTGTAATATGAGTGTACGACTGCACTACCCAAAGGTCTTCGATGGCTCGTCGATTGTGGACTTGATAATCTTGATGATTGGACTGAAGGCTTCAGTGATTTCGAAGAAAGACTTGATTGGACGTTCAGGACGGTCGGGTATGCGGACAATAGACATATTGCAGAGTGGCCGACTCAGGCTAAGTAACAAACTTCCCTTGGACAATAGCATGACAAGTGATAAGACTCAGGAAGCATATCTGTTAATCATAAGTCTACGAAGCAGGAGGCAACGCAAACTCTCCATATGCTTAGAAGAGTAACCAAACGGTGGAGGACACAAATCAATATAGCGAGAAAAGCTTCCTAATGTCGTACTACATCCCAAAGTCTGAGGAATCAAACGGACATATGTGCTTTATCCAAGGGCAACTCATAATGCTGCCAATAAAGAAAATACTTTTCCCATCCTCTTTTTGGGGTATATTTGATTTTTTTGTTCTTTTTTGTTGATTTGGACAAAAGAATGAAAGAATATTACGTTACAAGGGAGGAACGAGTACAACAAACATACAAGTTTAAGGCACAAGCACAAGACTGATGTTCTAGGAAATGATACTCGGGAAAAATCCTCCAATGGCCAAAGGTGTTAAGACACAAAGGCAAACTGTTACTAGGCTGAAAGGTAAAGGATGCAAATACGGTTGATAGAACACACAATGGTAACGTCCTTCGATGTAAGTTTCACGAGCCCAAAGAAGGGAAGCTCGGTGATTTTTCATGTTTAGAGAGTCTGAAAAAGCATAAAAGGAAACTCCATTGGGGTACCTTTTTCGAAAATAGTCTAGTCGGTTCGAAAAAGGGGTAAACTAGCACCGACTAGACGTCAATTCAAAACCATTTTAACGAGTGTGACAAGGACAAGATCACTCGGCTATTTTTTCAATTTTAAGGAGTCTGAAAAAAGCTTAACTATGGACTCCATCAGGAATGTTCTTCTGGACCAGTTTAACGAGTGTGAAAGAATAAGGTCACTCGGCAATCTTTTCAATTTTAGGGAGTCTGAAAAGAGCTTAACTATGGACTCTGGGGGGGTTTCTTTTTCGTAAATTTAGTCCCTCAGGCTCGAAAAAGGAATAAAATTATACCTGAGGATACTCTTCTAAAGAATTAGAATTCGATTGAGTATTCCTTTGTTCGTATAGTTGACTGTCCGGACCGAAAAAGGGGTAAACTACCGCCGGACAGACGTGACTTCAAATTTCAGTTTAACGAGCGTGAAGGGTCACAAGATCGCTCGGCAATCTTTTCATGTTTAAAGGGTTTGAAAAGGGCTTAAAAGGAGACCCGTTATGTTTTGGGAGTCCAGAGGGTAAGACAAAGAGTGAAAAAGACCCATGCAAATGAGGCTGAAACTCATATTCAGGAAAGACTATACGGACTCCTGAGCCTACTATGTTGTCAGAAACGGCATGGACACCATAATGCAACCAGGAACTACCTAGGGAATCCATGTTTTGGTAAGCTCTACCACCAAGTTGCGACACTTCTAGAGAATATATAATGGTTCCGTGTCACAATCGGATGGGATCGGTCCTATATCGTAAGAACAAAAGGCAGCGAGATGCAACAGTGGGGATGAAATCCTACCCTATATGCTCCGGTTGATTTTTTTGAATTTTTTTTTTTATGGACCGTCCTTATGTATATATTTTTTTATTTGTTGAAACTCAATGAAAAATGTCCCAATACCTGATCAAATCCCTGCCATACAACTCCGGAACCACTCAAAATGATTTTTGGTATAAAGAAACTGATAAAAGGGCCCAAAAAAGTGACAAAAAGAGGCCAAAAACTCTATAAATAGAAGCTGACAGCTCATTATCACCATTGCTGATTTGGAAATTGACTCTGGAGTCAAAAGAACCCTTTTGCCAAAGATCGTGATTACGGGAGCTACAGTGTACGAAACAGACTTCTGCTTGGACCAAGTAAGTACAAACTCCCTCATCTTGCATTTCCATACTTCAATTATAGTTTGTTTTTGAGTTTGGGGGTGGGCGTCGACCTCAAAGAGGTTGGCCCTAGGCACCCGCAGGCTGTCCAGGGACAACCCACAGGTACCCGCGCACAGGGTCAAGAATGCGCGCGGGTACCCGCGACTGTCGCCTCTACAGCCCGCGGGTTACCCCCCGCACAACGAAAAATGGCTTATGCAAGATCTAACCTCCCCCTTTTTTGCTTTGTGACTTTTGTAGGATGTATGTTCATTGGAGAGAGAGAGAGCATGAGGCTGCCAATGAGGCAGTGGCTGCAGATCCGAACGTGATGGCTGTGCTATCACAATGTGGTTTGGTGAAGTTTTTCTTGTGTCCATTCATGCGCGCTCAACCCAGGCTACTGAATGTCTTGGTTGACTATTGGCACCCAGATGCAGAGGCATTTGTGATAGAGGGGAAATCCTTGGTGCCCACCACCGAGGATATCTATTTTTTGACGGGCCTCTCGAGGAGAGGGGAACCCGTTAACTTGCAGACGTTTCCTGTGGGGCCGAGCAAAGTCTCGAAACTGATAGAGGAGTACTGCGAGGCTGGGACCGATCCGAGACCTTCTTCGGTGCCTGTTGGTAGGATCACCAGCCTCACCCTGCAGACTATTTTATCGCTCATTGGGCGGATTACCGGCTCTGCAGCTGTGCATTAGGCTTCGCGCACACAGATGAACTGTGCAATTAAGTGCATGAATGCACAATTTTTTTACTGGAGTACTACACTGTTAGAGAGCATGAAGAGGCAATTGACTAATTGTCGACAACGGACACACAGAAACTTCGGGTTCGGGACCATCCTGTGTTCATTTTTCTTTGAGAGATTTCCATGCTTCAGTCCTCGGCTGACAGTACGAGGACACCTAGCAACTTTCCCGCAGTATCTAGATGGGCAGCATTACTATCGCGACAGGGTGGTGGAAGGACCGTAGAGGCCTTCAACGACGACTTCTTTTCTTGGTTGTCATGGCAGATCCCCGCTATCGAGGACTACCCATACGCGGGGATCGACTTCTCCAGAGATCCAGCAATACCAGTGCCTCCTGGTGAGGAGCGAGGGGAGATGGGTAAGTCTCCACCTGTACAGTTTTTTGGTTTTCATATGTAATTTTTATGTCTTTTTATATATATATCATGTTTTTTGTATAACAAAGTTTTTGACGGGTGAACATTGTGTTGCGTGCAGATGTGGGACCCATGCGGCCTACCGATTTTTCACGGAACATGTGTCGCCCATGGCCGGAGGCTGCAACTGCCGCCGCCAGGGGAGAAGCAGTAGCAGGGAACCCTCCAGTAGGAGAGGCTGAGAGGGCTCTTAGGCGGATTGAGCGGAACTTTATTGAGCTCACCTACACAGTTCCCATGATAGAGATAGAGGACTTGCCGCCCTCCATGCAGACTCATCTGGTGGGGTTACCTCGGACATGGGTCCGATTGTTTAGGCGTTTGGGTCGGGATGTACATGAGTATAACAGGGCCCATAGGCCCTGAACAGCCTTGTAAACTTGTATTGTATATTATTTTTTGAGGGCATAAGCCCCGGTGACTCATTATGGTTCCCACGTTTTGAGGCCCTTGTGCCCATCTATGTACTCTGAGGATGTTATCATGTTTATATA
>ML778866.1:525258-550494 GCA_009831015.1 Picea engelmannii | reverse complement strand
TCAATTTAAAGGGAAATCCCATCGATACAATCATTACAAGGCAGATCTGGATCCTACACTAAATCGGATCTTCTTTCTAAATAAGCATAGGGTGTCCTATTCTTATGCAACCGAATGCTAATACAGGGGCTGGACGAAGCATTATTGTTACGGCTAGTGTAACGGCTTCTTCATATAGCTGCTAATGCTGTTAGTACGCAATTCACGTCCTGTGTCGGCTTTGACTGCTAGCTGTCAGGACTTGTGTTCAACATCGTGGCGGCCTCCTCTGTGTCTCAGCATCTGCATTCTGAACTGAGTGATAGCTCCGTGTTTCAGCATCTGCATCCTCGAACCATGTAGCTGCTTCGTGTTTCGGCATATGCATCCTCGGACTGTGTAGCAGCTCCGTGTTTCAGCATGTGCGTTCTCGGATTGTGTAGCAGCTTCCGTGTTTCAGCATCAGTTCAACAGCGCCTTTGGATAGTTCTGTGTTTCAGCATCGGCCTTGAATACTATTCTGCAAATATGGACACTTTTGCACTTCTAAGCAATGGTTAGGTCAAAAAGTAATGTAAAGTATTATGCAAAACAGATTAAGCATGCAATAATGAGAAAGGACCTTATATACCTTGGAATGATCAGATGTAGTGATATTATGAGTCTAAACACTAGTGATGAAGGATATAACAATGGTAAAAAGTATGGGAAAAAAGGGTACAATATGTGGTCCTAACAATGCCAGGTAGGCCTGTGTGGTGCATTTTAGGGTTATAACAATAGACCAGGACAAGGTCGCATTTAGAAAAAATTTGAGGATGAACGGACCTATCATATTGACACTTGACCTTATGTTTATGAGCCTCATTGGCCAGGGCCACATCGCGACGCTGCTCATCAAGCTGCTCAAGGTGTACTAACCGTTCTTCAAGTGGAGAAGTGTCTGGTAATAACTGTACTGCCAATTTCAGAGATGGGATTTGACATTCGATGGGAAAGACTGCCTCCAGCCCGTAAATGAGTTGAAAAGGTGAGAAACCGGTTGCAGTCTTAACAGATATTTGGTAAGCCCATAATGCTGAGTATAACATCAAATGCCAATTTGACTTGGCTGAGTTTATAGTTCGTTGTAGAATTATTTTAAGAGTTTTGTTTACAACTTCCACCTGCCCATTGGCTTGGGGGTAGTAAGGTGATGAATGCTCCTGATGTAACCCAAGATTTGATGTTAATTCGGTCATCATTTGGTTCTGAAAGTGACTGCCATGGTCAGTGACAATCTCTCTCGGGATGCCGAACCTTGCTATGATCTGGTTGAATAAGAAGAGAGCTGCAGTCTCTCCATCATCTTTAAACATTGGCATAGCTTTGACCCACTTAGTGAAGTAGTCGACCACTACGATGATATAGCGGTGCCCCCTTGCTGACGGGGGGTTGCATGTAGTGTAATCAATCCCCCACTTAGTGAAGGGACCAACTAGGATGACAGGAAACATAAGAGTGGGATGTTCTCTCATCTTCTGAGAGAAGACTTGGCACGGATGGCACTTCCTGACCAATTCGATACAATCTTTGATAACTGTCGGCCAGAAGTAACCTGCTCGTAGAATCTTTTGGGTTGTTTCCAACCCAGATAAATGACCACCACAAGCTCCAGTATGACAATCATTGAGCACTATGATGGCCTCCTCATGAGTGAGACATCGACGCAAGATGCTGTCTACACCTCTCCAATACAACGTATCATCGAGTATAAGATAATTCTTAGCCTGATGGCGTATCCGTCGACGCTCGTCACGAGAAGCAGAGGTGGGGCACTTCAAAGTCTGGAGATAGATAAGTATATCTCCATACCAGGGTTCTGAAGATGCAATCAAAAAAATATCCCCCCGAATAGGTGATTCCTCAAGCACAACGTCACCTGACTCAATCGGAAGTTTCTAAATAAGCTCTGTGAAGACCAATGACTTTTTGGACTTTGCTGAAATGAAGTCTACGTCAAATTCTTGGAGGATGACTATCCATCTACTAATTTTTCCGCCTATAAATCGTCGTGTCAACATGTACTAAATGGATTCATGACAGCAATGATGGTGGTATTGCGAAACAAAACATAGTGTCGGAACTGTTGAACAACATGAACTACTGCCAACGCAAGTTTTTCGATATGAGAATAATTGAGTTCCGGTCCTACGAGGCCTCGACTCAGGTAATAGATCACGTATTCTGAAAAAGAATCGTCTTCCTAAACTAAAACCATGCCTATGGTTGACTCTTCGGTAGCCAGATATAATAAGAAATATTTGTTATAGTTAGGTTGTCGTAGCAGAGGTGAGGTTGTGACGACGTGTTTTAATGCATCGAAAGAGCGTTGAGCGGCTTTGTCCCAGAAAAAAGGAACGTCTTTCTTTAGTAAATGCATAAAGCCCTTGGTGATTTTGGCATAGTTGGTGATGAAGCGTCGTAAGAAGTTCACCTTGCCTTGTAGACTCTGAAGTTGTAAGATTGTGCGTGGGGGGGGCAACTGGATTATTGCCTCCACCTTAAGAGGATCAACCATGATCCCTGTTTTTGATACTATGAAACCTAACAAACATCCCGACGTGACGCAGAAGCTCCACTTGTTTGGATTCAAGCGAATCCTGAAGTAGCAACAGCGTTCGAAGATTAGTCTAAGGTGCGTGTGATGATCCGTTCGCTTTCGAGAGCGTGATGCTAAATCATCTAAATAGGCCTCGACTATATGCTTGAGGTCATGAAAATAAAAATACATGGCCCACTGGAATGTGGATCCAACAATTTTAAGGCCAAAAGGCATCTTACGATATGTGAATCTACCCCACAGACAAATGAATGTCATTTTTTGTTGGTCTTCAGGTTTGATTTGGATTTGATTATATCCCAAAAAGCCATCCATGAATGAAAAGGCTTCACAACCAACACATTCATCAATGATTTGGTCAGTGAATGGTGTTGGAAAATTATCTTTGGGACATGCCTTGTTCAAATCACAAAAATCGGTACATACACGAATCATGCCTTGTTTTTTATTGACCGGCACAGGGTTTGACACCCATTGAGTCAAATGGATAGGATAAATAAAACCTGCCTTTAGCAATTTCTCAACCTCAATCTTGATGGTTGTTGCTTTCTTAGGATTGACTGGATGAAGTTTCTGTTGAATAGGCTTGGCATCAGGATACGTTGTGATTTCATGTTCAACTATTTTTGGATTGATACCTGGCATTTCCTCATAAGACCAGGAAAAAACGTCATGGAATTCTTTGAAAAGATCCGTGTAAATTTGAATCTCTTTGGGGGAGAAATCTGCTCCGAAGAATACATTCTCCACGATGCTAGGGTTTCGGGAGATGTTGATGGGTATAGTTTCAATGATAGTCTCCATATTCCCCTCAGCATAAATTTCCTGTGTAGCTAAGAGATTAATAGGACATGGTTGATCTCCCGTCATGGTAACGGTGAATTCTCCTGCTTCGATTTGGCTTAACTCTGGGAGAAAGTATGATCTGTGATTAAGATCTTCCCAAGGTTTGGCCGGACTAGTCATTGCTTCGATTATGACTTTGTCAGAAGGCAAGACTAAGTCTAATGAAACAACGTTAGCGAGAGAACCCTAAGCCCAAACAGGCTCTAGAAGTGGATCTAACTCTTGTGCGGGAGTCAGATCAGGGTTAGCTGAAGCTTGCTGGACTAAAGAGTATGCTACTTCAGCGGCCGACAAGGGCATGGACATGCTTGAGTGCCCTGTCTCATCCATCGTGGCTGATGGGGAAGGAAGAATCCAAGGATCCTCAAAGTAAGTCGTGCAGAACGACGAAACTTGAAAAATCTCAACCTTATGGTGACTAAAGATATAAATTTGACATCATCATGAGGAGGTGGGTAATCAAAGGTACCCATCAAGGATGGGAAAAACCAACTCCTACGTTAACGACAGTTGGTTGAGGATTATCAATCATGGGGACCGTGGATGCCCCCAAAGCTAGGTCAGGTCTAGAGAAAGACAGTTGATCAATGGTCATTATCCGACCCTCGTGTGGAAACAACAAGACTCGGAAAAATGTAGCAAACACAACTTGCATAGCATAAGTCCAACTCCGTCCTAACAAGAGGTTATAATCGAGGGGAGCATCGACTACCTCTACTTCGACACACACATTTTTCCCTCCTAACTACACAGGGAAAGAAGGAACGATGCCATGTGGTCGGAAAGAACGACTGTCGAATGTAGTGAGGAGAGTAGGTGATGGAGACAAAGCAGGTTGGCCAATGTCCTTCCAACATGCTAACGACATAATGCATGTCGAGGCACCCTCGTCGACCACCGTGTGGAAGATATTCTGTGTAAACATTTTCGTGGGATGAGCCACTACTATCTGAAATGCTACATGGTAAGGAAGATGAGGTTTTAAGTCGGTTGTATCTAGCATGATGGTACCTGGATTACAAGTCTTAGTAGAGCCCAAAGTGGTTAACAAGGATTTCCTCTGAGCAGGGAAGCTTTGGAGGACCTCCAAAGAAGACATCGCACAAGGGGTTTGTGATAAATCCTCCACCACAGAGTAATTCTGGGTGGCCCTTGCGTTTGGGTTGTGAGAAGATTTTTTAAATGCACCCTTTGGAATGCGTGTCATTGTTTCTCCCAACGTCTTCTCAATCTATAGAGGAAGAGATGGGAGATCATCTTCTTTACCCTTCTCATAAGCGCTTGGTTTACTATAGTCGTGCACTCTAGTCATTATGAAAGCATCACCCCTAACCATATATACGTTCATGGATGAGGGATTGTTTGGAGGAGGGAAGGTTTCTTGGCTGCCCCCTTCTGTGCTTGTAGAGGCTTGAGTTAAGTTTTTCCCATGTTGAAAGGGATTAGTCAACATTGCCTGCTGTTTCTATGTGACAAACTTTTGGGCCTCTGCAAGTCGAGGACAAAGATGGGTCGGGTGGTCTTCCACACACAAGTTGCATGGATACCTCACCTTCTGTTTTTCCATGGTGTCCCCACCAGCATTATCAGTGGTTTTTTTATCCCCCTTACCCTTCTTTCGTTTTTTTTTCTTCCCTTCAGGCTGTTGGGGGGCCTTTGGGTTAGTTGACTGCATGGAGTGTACTTCTGACGTTCGGGTAGGGGGAGCAGCCAAAGAAGTAGTTTGGCTGGCCACTGTGTGTTGTATGGATAACTGTTGCAACTATTTTTTCAATTGCTCACCGGGATTGGTTTGTGTTGAACCAACAATACCATCGGCATGTGGTCCATCTCTCTGTCTAGTTTTATCCAGTATCGAATGTGGCACATTTGGAAATATGTTGTATAATAAACCAGACTGAGAATAGATGAGATCAAACTGTTGAGCCGTCATGATGGCATCTTCTTCGGAGAAAACTCTGGAAGTCGCGATGTATTTGGATAACTGTGGGACCAAAGACTTAAAGAACCACTCAAGCAGGAATGTTGGTGGGACTGGTACTTTTATTAGACTCTTCTGGCGTCTCCATTCTCGGATATGATCAGAGATATGGTCCGTTGTTTTCTATTCGAAATTGGCGAGCAACTATGTGCCAGCGTCGTATCTCACAGGTAACTGGAAATGGTTAAGGAAGGCCATCGTCAGTTCACCAAAAGAAGAGTATCTTGAGCGATCAAGCTCGATGTACCATTTCGTGGCACTCCCGATAAGAGTACATTGAAACAATCACAACTGTACGGAGTCATATTTCAATGAGTTAGATGAACACCAAAGATGGAAGGTAGTCACATGATCACCTGGATCTTCATTAGGCTTGGCCTCGAACTTTGGAATGTCTGAAGGAAACTTCGTGGGCATAGGAGGCCAATGTGGATCATGACAAATAGGATCATTTAACAACCTTGTCAAATCTGGCAAGTGTAACGTAGCCAGGAATGGTAGTTTGGGTTGCTGCTGATAACCTGGGAAAAAGGGTCCTGGAGTTTGACTGGCACCAGGTTGCCAGGAAAAGTTTGGATGTTGGCCCGGATTCTGGTAGAAACCATGGCCCTGACCAGCATAATGATTTTCCATCTGTGGAGACATCATCGACTGATTTCCCATAAAGGACATAGGGTGTTGGGCATGCATCGTGTTCGAAGAACTTTGGGAAGGATTACCCCATGCCGGTCCCCATGGGAGAGGCATAGTAGTCTGTCCAGGGTTTGATTGATTGTGGAAAGAATTACCCCAGAACGACATTCCAGAGGAGGGAACGGATCCTTGTCCTGAGTTCCAAGGTCCTTCTATAGGTGCCCCCTGCGCAGGAATAGTACCCTGCGCTAGAGTAGATTGTCCAAAAATGGGATTGCCCCTAGATGGGAAAGTAGTTGATGAGAAAGTGTTGTTACCAAACATCCAGTTCCAAGAAAATGGCGCCGAACCTACCGGCATACTATGCGCAGGTGTTCCTTGACTCCTTGCTCCGAATAAACTAGTGTGTGTAGGCTGCCCGACGGACTACTGATGCGGACCACCAAGCAAAGGGGACGAAGGAGGAATATGACCTTCGACATAAGGAAAAGTGTTAAAAGGGACATGAGTGCCCCCAAGTTGACCTTGCAGAGGAGCGTTAGAGCTCCCTACCCCCAGACCCAAAGTCTGTAAAGTGGAGTAGGTTAGTGCAGGACTTGTACCCGAACTAGGCATACCGTATGAGAACGGAGGGCCTGTCACACTAGGTGTGAAGGGGTTTGTGGCCATCGCCATAGACAGGTTCGGTCCACTGTGAAACATAGTTGCGGCCAAGACCATGGTGGCTCAGACCGACGACGGTAAGTTAGGAGATGAGTCTCCTATGGTAGAAACTGTGGTAGGAATGGAAGAATTCCCAGAAGAAGTAACAACGTTTGTTTCCATAGCTGCATGAGGCACTGACTGGCGTTCGTGAAACTGGATTGGTACAATAAACGATGCCAAGAAATTAGTGGTTGGGGTCTCAACTGAGCCAAGATTGGCAGTTTATTCCTCCGGGATTTGTTCGGGCACAAAGGTTTGTAACCCGCTTGCTTCAAAAGACCCTTGTTGGTCTAGCTTCCGCCTTAATGGTGGCGGGGGTGGATCTAGTGTAATTGGCGGCAAGCTAAGAAGCCTTCGTGACCGACAGAGCTCAGGATCCTCCACTGTGTGAAAATATCCAAGACACGTTAAGGTATTCTACACGTTCAAAAGTAACACACACTAAAAAGAAGCCCCTAAGAGATAAGACAAGCAATCACTAAACTATTTGGAAGAACAGTTACAACAACCAACACTAGAGAAACTTACCGGTGCAAGTGCAACTTGAATATGGAAGCACCCTCCAGGTATACTCTGCAAAGCGTCACCCGATGTCTATCCTAGGTACCACGGTATACCCCCGCAGTCACCCATGTATGTCCCTAAAAAGATTGGCAACTAGGTTGCCAGCACGCGAACAGTCACCAAGTGGGTACAGTCGAAAGTCGGGTAGACCACAATGAGCAGGGTATCAAGTCCGAAACCTATCAAGGGTATCAAGAGAAAATGGTCTGGAAGAAAATTGAGGACCTCGAACAGATTCGAGACCCATGAAGCCCCATGGAAAATGAAAACGACGGAATCCCAAAACAAGCCCTCTATATGTGTTCTCCACTACGATTGGTCCGGCTTTGGAGGGGTTATCTCCACTACCTTTCCGCACGCGACCTCATGTTTATCCCCTGTGTTAGAGGGGGGTCCCAAATAAATTCCACGAAACTGGACTTAAACACTCCCTATCACAGACTCTAATGTTTGGTTTTGAATGGCCTTGGAGAGTTTCCTCTCCAACCTAATCCAAGGCCCTAGTCCTGAACTAGTTTGTGAACCCTACAAACAAAATGTCTAGTAGATTTTAAATTAGCATTGCTTTTATGGATTTTTCTTATGTCAAGGGGTATGAGGGTGAAACTGATGATGTGTAAAGATGAAAGAAAAAACGAATGAAAAAAGATGGAAACAAAAGACTTTTACTAAATGCAAAATGTCAACAACTCTTCACAAAGAAAGATTTCTTTTTGTTTTTTTATTTTTCTAAGATTTTATACAACAAACTTTAAGGAATTTCACTCGATTATGAGCTACTTATGATCTAAGTGGACTGCAAAAACTTACGAAATAAAAGACTTCTCCCTAGCTAATGATGTAGAAACACACTCTTCAACCAAAGAAGAAAATGAAAAGAGATTTTTATTTATTTAAGTGCTAGTAAAGCAACAAAGGGAAAATACCGACAAGCACAAAACCAAGAAAAACAAATTCTGGCTTAAAGCGCAGATCACGAAGAATCAGAGTAAAGAATCACACAATGGAAATAAAAAAAACAAAAAACAAAGACTCTCACGCCTGTCTAACAACCATAATAATAATAAAAAAAATCTTTATATTTTCTGTCAACTATTAACTGAGAAAAAGAAGGCTAAGTGTAAGATGACCTAACCTACTGACTGTTCAAACCTAGACTCAAACACCTGAGAGGAATACTTCTCATCAAAGGAGGGGATGACTGCCCCACCCTGAACAAAAATTAGCCTGTCAAGCACGCCACTGTCACTAAAATAACACGCGTGCAAACGCGTGCTAGACAGAGACAGAATGCGTGTACACGCGAGCTAACCTTGTACAGGTCGCGTGTGTATCTAAATTCTAAGGAAAAATATGAAAATAGGCAGTCCAGACCAGGAAGAGGCCTTTGGTATTGATAACCAAGGTCCCTTGAAGGCTTGGATGCTCTTTCTAATAGAAAAGAAAAATAATGTAGGGACTAATAAGGTGAAAAAATAAATCTGAGATAGGACCGTGAACCAGCAAGACTCAGAGAGGATTCCAGAAAACCCCCTGAGAATGTGTAATTCTGACAGGGAAGAGGAGGACTGCCTCGTAAGGTTCTCTAAACTCCTACACGCTACTGCTATCTCTACAACTAGCGTTCACAAGCGGGTTGTAAGAGGATAGGGTGCGGGTACACACGTGCATGCCTTCTGCAGGTCGCGTGTACCTCTTTGTGTCCCGACAATTACAGTCAAGCAAAAGTCAGGGAAAACTGGTATGGAAAACCAGACTCCCTGCTAGCTCAGACCTTACAGAAAAAGACAGGCAAAGAAAAATAGAAAACCTAATCTTTAAACTACCCAAAAACTTAAATAAATCCAGAAACCGTAAAGAGTATTCTCCCCAGTACGGTCGCCAATTCTGTTGTTGGGAAAAACACCCTACGGACTTGCAAACTAGGGTCAGACTTGCATGTAGATTTTGATCGAAAAGAAACTACTTTTTTACCTACAACCCAAGATTTAAACCCCTCTTTCATAGTAAATGCATGGAAAAGGACCACTAACCTTATTACCGACGTTCGATGTAGATCCTCCGTTGCTCTTTGATTACTTTCTTGCGCTGCTCCTTCCACAGATCACCTTCACTCAAGACAAACAACAACTATGCATGCATGCTACTTCTATACTCAAGGGTTAGAAATCAAACATAAATTAATCCAACCATAGATAATTCATGCATTGGGACGGGAAAAGTATTCTTTTATTACTGAAAGTGAATCAACTTACAACAAAGCTGATATCGTCCACCGCTCCTTGAACCTGATCCTGGGCTCCTCTTCTTCTGTCCTTCAACTTCTTTGTGTTAAATCTCCTTTGGCATGAGGAAAGGCTAAAGGGTTGGGACAATGGATTACGCAAATGGGTAGAGTTTCTTCGCTATATTTTTTCCTCCTTTCCAAATGGTACCCCTACCCCTTCTTTTATAGGCTAGAAGGAGCTAGGTTTTTGGATGAACCCTCGGCCATGCATGGCTGGGAGTTTTAGTTAACTGACCCATAGCTTTTTGTTCCATTGACAACTTTCCTTTTTTCGTGCTTTGTTAGGTACACGCGGGCTGTTTTGAGTCATCCAGCGTGCACACGCGTGCAGTAATGGGTTAGGGCACGTGGGCCTTGACACAAGAGTATTTTCAAAGATTTGTTCAGTAGAGTTTTGGCAAAGAAGGGATATGAGTTGGCCTGATGCCAGGTAAGCATGTGTGGTGAAATTTAGGGTTATAACATTGGGTCCTACAGGTTCCCTTCTCCTTCCAATGGGTCACTCTTGATACTCTCACTATCGCTCTTTCTTACAATGGTACTCTCAGTAGAAGAAACATTGATGAATTTTGGCTATCTATATGCTCCTAACCTCATCCATTAGGGGGCATCTGTTATCACTGAAATTTCATCCGCAAATGGTTACAGAAATCCAACATCTTCAAACAGCTATGAGTCCACCCATGGACCAAAATTACCAAAAAAGCATTTCCAAAAGGTCCAAAACTATACAACTAGTTATAAAATCAAGATGCGCTATGACTACACAGGGTGCACGCACACATGCGCCATCCAAAAATGTAGGAAAAGTGCACATGTGCACGATGAACAACTGTGGATTCTAAAAGCTGCGCACACCTGAGAACGATGCATTTATGAGGTTGGTTAGACTCCCACCCACTTCTGGTTCAGCTTCCAAGTCGATTTGACATCCAAATCTCGGTTGGATCTGGATGGGTGGCTGGTCAAAGACCTAAAGGTGCTCTAAACAACCCCTTTTCACACTAAAATATGGTTGCACAATACCTCAAAGTGGTGCTATAAAACAAGGCCATGGGTGCACTACATTTTCAAGGAATTCATTTGCAAGGTTATGCTGCTGCTATTCTCTTGGGGAATCCTCTTTTCTCATCAAGAGAATACTAGCACCATTCCATTTGGACAATCCACATCACCTTTTGAGTGGGTTAGCTTGGGATTCTTTCACCATTTCTTTCAATTTTTCAAAGTTGTAAGAAGATCTTAATATTGGGGGTTCAAGAGCCCTCCCTTAGAGGAAAAAGGGACCCAAAGTCCCCTTTCTTTTCGGTGTTTTCCTTTCACTAATACAATCCTTTCCATTGGTGACATGAGTTTCATTTGTTTCTTGTTGTTATGTCCTTATGCTCAATAGTTTAGTTGTTCTTTCCTTTCCTAGTTTAATTCTGAGCTTAGTCTTTTATGTTTATTTTTCTAACCCTTTCCTTCACTGTTGTCTTGCTTAGCTAACTCAACTAAGCTTGTAAGAAACTTTGTTTTTCTCATTCAGGTGACAAACAAGGCACAACAGTTACTAACACTCTTTCTCAAAAATATGAAGATGAAGGATCCATTTTTTCCCTCTCCTTCATTGTACCATATTGGCTCCAAGATGTGAGACAAGAATGGATACATGATCCTAAAATATCGCATATGATACAACAATTTAAAGCCAATTATCTAGTTTCCCCAGGGTACTCTTGGCACAATGATGAACTTCACTAGAAAGGTCGTTTGTATTTAAGTAAACAATCACAACGTAAATCCACGGTGCTTTCTAAGCATCATGATACTCCCACAGTTTGGCATTCAGGGTTTACCAAAACCTATGATCAGGTCAAACATTCTTTTTTTTTGGGATGGTATGAAAAAGGACATTTGCACATTTGTCGAAGAATGTGATGTTTTTCAATGCAACAAAGGAGAAACCATAAAACCTCCTAGCACACTCCAACCACTTTTGATTCCACCCACTATTTGGAGGGACATCTCTATGGATTTTATTGTGGGATTAGCTAAATCAGGAAATAATTCTATCATCATGGTGGTTGTGGATCATCTTTCCAAGTATGTTCATTTATGTGATCTTCAACACCCATTTACTGCATCAACTGTGGCTCAACTTTTCATGGATCATTTCCTCAAGCTTCATGGCATGCCTCATTCTATTGTTTCATATCAAGATCCAACTTTCACCAGCAATTTTTGGCAAGAACTATTCAGACTCTAGGGCACCCAATTGCATCTCATCACCTCCTATCATCCCTAGACTGATGGTCAAACTTAAGTCGTTGATAAGTGTTTGGAGACTTATTTGAGGTGGTTTTCCTCTAAAAGGAAAAATAAATGGGCTCAATGGTTACCATTAGTTGAATGATGGTACAATACTTCTTACCACACAACTACTCATGTGACTTATTTTGAAGTAGTATATGGCCAAAATCCACCTTCAGTTCTCTCCTACATAACAGGTGTATCGAAGGTCCAGGTGGTTGACCAAACACTTACATTTCATGAGGCTATTCTCAGTACCCTCAAAGAGAATTTGGTCATTGCTTAGAATCACATGAAGCAACAAGCTAATCAAGGTCGCTCTTAATGAATTTTTTTTGAACAAGACCAGGTATTTCTTCGGTTGCTATCTTATAAGAAAACTTCACTCAAATTCGAACATTGTCAGAAATTGGCACCCAAATTTTAAGGTCCTTATACAATTCTCAAGTGTGTTGGGCAAGTGGCCTCCATCCTATTTTTCATGTCTCTTACTTAAAGAAGGTGATTAGAACTGAGTTCCAAACTCAAACCAACCTTCCCAAGTTGGATGAATAAGGATCCATCTGGTTTTAGCCACAAGAATTTTTGGACCAATGAGAGTGTCTTCTTCGTTAGTGTACCATCAATGAAGTGTTAGTTCATTGGAAAGATACAACTCCAGCAGATGCCACCTAGGAGCCTGCTAACATTCTGCATAAATTTCCTCATCTCAAGCCTTGAGGAAAAGGATGATTCTAAGGGGAGGGCATGTTAGGGACCTAACCTAGCTAACCCCTCAAGTGGGTAGAATAATATATTTCCATGTAATAAAGGTCAATATTAATAATGCCTAGCAATAAGTAGGAATAAGTCAAATGTAAGAAGACCTAATAGAATATTTCTCTTCTAGAAGGATCTTCCTCTAGATTGTTCTTTTGGATAGATATATTTAGTATACATAGGAAAAGAGGGTATGCAAATTTTTTTCTTGGATATTATTTTAATATATCTCTGCTCTACGGGTGGTTTCCCCCTTGAAGAGACAAGTGAACATTTCTATCAGTAATCAAAGTGCTCTTTCTAGTATTATTTTGGTATTATTGTGGTGTTGTTCTAGTTATATCATTGTTTATATGCTATTTCTAGCTAATTATTTATGATTTTCATACTATTTTGTATCTGGAATATTACATATCATCTTAATCTTTTTTTCTATAAGAGCCTCAAACTCTTGAAACTTCCCTAATACCCCATCCTTGGTCTTCCTAAAGTAAAACTAGGACTTCCTATAGGAATGATCAATATATGAAACATACTGTATTTTACCTAATAAGGAGTATGGAAAGAATATATCTTAACCTATATTTTCCTCTAGGAAAATAATCCTTCACATGCTTACTGAGTACAAATCCCTTGCACTTTACTTTCTTCTTAACCTTGAATTTCAACAATCCTTGAACTATCTCCTTCAATATGGGCAACACTTCATAGTTCAAGCGACCTACCCTCTTGTGTGAAATATCACACAAGTTAGCATTTTCATGCACTAGGTCTCTCAGAAGATCTCTTTGCAGCTTGTACACACCACCCTCTCAAATACCATTGGCCAAAAACCAATTAGGATCTAGACATTTCTTTCACATGAGGAAATGATAATCATCAAACTCAACAATAAATCCTAATTTAGTCCAACATTACTAAAATTCAAAGGAGATTCTTAGTTAAAATAGGTACACATAAAACACTAGTAAGATCAATTATATCACTTGATGGAATATGCAATGAGATAGATCCCACTCCTACTACTAGATATGTGGCATCATCATGAAGTTTACTTGCATGCCTTCCTCCAAGTCTTGAAGTTTACCAAAGGCCCTATCATTAGATTCCATATGTTTAGAATACCCATTGTCCACACACCATCCAACACCAAAAATGGTGTTCGATGAAAGGGACGAGAAAATGGATCAGAGTATCTCAAGCTTGGATAAAATACTTTTATTGTATTTTTACTTTCCATTCCCCTTCTTCTCATGAGATTGAGAAGCATAGTGGCCAAACATATTACACTTGAAACACTTGATATGGTTAAGGAACTTCTTTCCCTAATTAGAGGAATATGAATCCCCTTTCTCTCCTTTTCAAAATTTCTAGGGTCCTACCTTATTGTTTCATTCATTCAAACTGTTGATTATGGTAATATTTTTCTCCTCCTCTATGTTTTTTAAAGGTGGGAAAATTTTCTAGGGCATAGACCCCTCTAACAAAAGGATACAAATAATAAAACCCATTTAATTCTATGGGAACTAGCTTTTCACTCTTCACCCTTTCTCAAATTGTTACAAGATGATCATGGAGTTCAGTTGTCACACACCCACTACGACATAATAAAATTTTGTCTTTTCCTCAAGGGACAGAATCCTCGAAGTCCTACAGGGGCCTAGCGCAGGCTAGTTCTTCCCTATTCACCTCCCTGTGATCGTGGGTTAGGACCACAGGCCAAACAAACCAGGCGCCTTCTCGTGTTTCACGACTCAACGATACAGTGAGTCCAATGTTAAAGGTAGAATCGCGATGTCCACCTCCATGTGATCGTGGGTCACGACCATAGGCCGAAAAAGTATGGAGTCCTTTCTCTCTTCGCAGCTCAGCACTACTAGAGTGTCGAGTCTTTCGACTCTGCAAACCCTGACACTGCGAAGCACTGAACCCTGAAAGGGATAGTGAGTACAAGATTCATGTTTGGGTCTTGTCCTCATGACCACATTCTGTGACCTCATGGTTAAATCGACAAAGACCTTACTGACCCTTCACGATTTGGGAAATTGCGATGCATGAATTCTTTCTTTCCCATTCAAATCCCTAAAATCCATGAAGTCTCCCAAGTTTCCCTCCAAAGGAGATCAACGACTGTAAGCCTCTCCTGATCTGACGGTTTGGATCCTTTCGAGATTTCGGTGCCCAGGGGTTCGAGATGCAATGATCCCAAAAACTCATGTCATGCAAATCTATGAATTTCGGTATGGGGATTTGTGTAGGAGATCAATGTTCCTTGATAGTGTGGATCCAATGGTCCACAGGATTTTGGAACTTTCCCTGAGCTCTGACCGCTCACCACGCCTCTCCCTTGATGGACGGTCCAGATTCATTTGAGACTTCTCTTTTACACTTTTCTCTACTCGCAACCTCACAGGTTGAAGCGTTGAGCTCTCATTCTCTTCTTCTTCGAAATCCCGAGACGCGGAAGTCAGCAATAGTTGGCTTCCTCTTTTCACTTCTCGCAACTTGCCACTTCACGAGTTGTAGCATCAAATCTTGGCACCTCTCCTTCACAAACCCCCGAGAAGCGATATTTATTATCCTTCTCACGTTCTCGCTACTCAGGACTTCGCAAGTCCAAGGGTTGAGCTCTCAGGCTCTTATCCCATGAATCCCCGAGACGCGAGAAGTCAACGAAATGTTGACTCCCTTCTCTAGGTGACTCGTGTCCACCCGCCAATCACATGGGCCCCACAAGGAAATTTTTCCACATGTTCTCTCATGCTCGACTCTCGGCACTTCGCTACTTGGGAAGTCGTAAACATCTCCTTTCAACCTCCAAACTCACAAACCCCTGATACGCGATGTATTGAGATGCCAGATCCCATGGCTATCCTTCCTCTTTGATCAACGGCCTGGATCATACCGCGATCTCGCGATTCGGGACTTCATGACTCCAAGAGTCAAGTCTTCCACCTTCAAACTTACGAATCCCCGATACGTGAAATGGACAGATCTCTGCCACCTATCCTCTTTGATCAACGACCTAGATCACATCACGATATCATGACTCGGGACTTCATGACTCCAAGAGTTGGGTCTTCCACCTTTGAACTCACGAATCCCCGATGCATGAAATGGACAGATCTCTGCCACATATCCTCTTTGATCAATGGCCCAGATCACATCGTGATCTCGTGACTCGGGACTTCGTGACTCCAAGAGTCGGGTCTTCCACCTTCAAACCTACAAATCTCTGATACGCAAAATGGATAGATCTCTGCCACCTGTCCTCCAACATGGATGGTCCCAATGTCTTTGGGACTTTTGGGACGTAGTCAAGTTCACTCTCCCACCTAAGTAAAGGTTAATATCGACGGCTTATAGAGTTCCGATGGGTCCCTGGGATCTACGGTCCAGGATCCCATCGCGATCTCGCGACTTGGGACTTTGTGACTCCAAGAGCTCGGTCTTCCAACTCCAAACCCATGAATCCTCGATACGTGAAATGGTCATATCTCACTATCTCTTCTGAGCTTGAATCACGAAGTTCAAACTCTTAGAGCTTCAGGCTCCCATGACCCTGAGACCTTAGAAAGCTACTCTTTCTTACATAAGGGTTCCAAACTTGGATTGCATGAACCCTCAGACGGTTCTTGGGAAATTATCCATGATCTTAATCAAATCTCTGGTAAGGTTCAGTACTGTTACAAGGTTTATGGGGTAATTCTCAGAAAAGAGTGCTCTCAATGGGCCTTCCTAGAATATTACAAGAAACTAAGAAAATAAGACAATTCTCAGTGGAGTGAACTCCTATCCCAGACTTAAACATTTGTGCAGAAAACAACCATGGCATGTAAGCATACACAGGCATCCATTCTATCAAATCAACGTTAGGTAAACACTTCTATTCAGAACTATTTACAAGAACATAAAACTAAACATCCAATTATGGCATTAACTTCAAATAACACTTATCAGAAATAACACCAGAGGTGATGCAACTGTTGAGAGGGGTTCACGTTTCCACCCAACCGTAGGCTCAGTGACTCCCAACATATTTACCACTAGCCACCCCCGAGCTGAGACCATGATGTTGCGAGACTACGTCTCGGTTTTCCAGTGACTGAGAATGAGGGTTACTCTCCCCCTTCTCTGCTATCACTCACTCTGCATATCTCCAGAGTTCTCCCTCCTTCCCTACCGTTTTCCCCTGTCCTCTTTCTCGCTCCTTCCTCATGCATTTTCCTCTTGTGAGGTTGTGTCTGGCGCGATTTCCCTCGCAGTGGTCAGGCCCGAGGCTTGTATGGATGGGAAGTTCACTTCCACCATCCATCATTAATTCCTGAGGAGCCATCTACCTACTAGCCTGCGAGTAAATTATTTTGGGCCAGCGAGCCACTCTTGGTTCTCCGGGCCAGTGAAGTCCAAATACGGTATTGGTTTCGATGGAAGTTAACGCCACCTTTCCATGTGCCTTCCACCAAATTTCTTCAACCATCGTGGTCTCTTTTTCATCATATGCCCTCTCAGTAGTCCTACAATATATATATATATATATATATATACATAATCTTATTTACATTCATCGACCTTTTTTGCAAGGTCCATTCACATTTTTGAGTTTGCCACAGTTCTTGGCCAGTATAGTTATTTTTACAAATTGGGGGAAACAGGGTGTTACAATTCCCTCCCCCTTAAAGGAACATCGTCCTTGATGTTCTTATCTATCAATATGTCATGCATGTACAGAAGTAAACAAAATCGGATATGCCTGTCTCATGGCATCCTCCATTTCCCATGTAGCCTCATCTGGGCCAAAATGTCTCCACTGCACCTTGACCTATGAAATGGTTCGGTTCCGGAGTGGGGTTTCCTTTCTGTCTAGTATGCACTGAGGTTCTGGTAGAAATTCTCCCTCCAGTTCTACCTAGATCATAGACTAGTCAATTATATGATTAGCATCATGTACATATTTCTTTAATAATGAAACATGGAAAACATTATGTGCTTTTACTGTGGGAGGAAGTGCTAGCCTATAGGCTACAGGTCCCACTCTATCTAGAACCTCAAAGGGTCCACAATACCGAGGTTCCAACTTGGCACAAGCTCCCATTTTTCAGGGAACTCTTCCTGGGCCTAACTCTAAGATATACATGATCTCCCGCTTTGAACTCTCTTGGAGTTCTCTTTTGATTGGCATAACTTTTCTGTCGATTCTAAGAGACCTTCAGGTTTTGTTTTATCTGAGTCACCTATTGTTCCATTTATTTCAACATGTCCGGTCCAAAAGAAATCTTGTTTACGGGATTAGTCCAACTGACTAGAGTGTTACATGGTCTACCATAGAGGGCTTCGAAGGGACTCGTCTTTAAGGATGCTTGGTAGCCATTGTTGTAGGCGAATTCTACCAGTGGCAGGTAGTCTTCCCACTTCTTGGGTTGATGCATTACATGCATCCTTAACATATCTTCTAGTATTTGATTCACTCTTTTTGTCTTTCCGTCGGTTTGAGGGTGATAGGCAGTGCTAAACAACAACTTGGTCTCTAAACCATCCATCATTGATTTCCAAAAGTTGGAAGTAAATTTCATGTCTCTGTCAGACACGATCTCTTTCGGCATACCATGCAGTCTAAATATCTCTTTCATGAATACCTGGGCGATATCGATTGCCTTATAGGTCGACTTGATGGGGATGAAGTGAGTAGACTTGCTCAATTTATCCACCACCACCATAATGGCATCATTCTATTTGGTTGAGGTTGGTAATCCAGTGATGAAATCCATGGAGATGGTTTCCCATTTCCATTTTGGGATTGGTAAAGGTTGCAATAATATTGTTGGGTGTCGATGTTCTACTTTAACCTATTGGAACTCTATGCATTTGTCTAGGTACTTAGCTATGTCTCTCTTCAATCCAGGCCAATAAAATTGTTTCCTGGTGACAATGATCATTTTCTGGTATCTTGGATGACCCGAGTAGGGTCTTTTATGTAGTTCATCCATAATGGACCTCTTCAAGTCGTCACACACTGGAATATAAAATTTGTTTCTATAAGTGAGAAGACCTCCTTCAATCATTTGATAGCCTTCATATTTTACCCCGACGGATTCTTGTTGTTGGTACATGGTCACGGTCCGGACGAAGGGATCTATTTCTTGTGCATTTCTGATTCTTTCCTTGACATCTGTCTCGTAGGTGCTCACCGCTGCCAGGTGAATTGTTTTCATACTTCTGCTCAGGGCATCGGCCACCCTATTTTCCTTTCCTTTAATGTGTTTGATTTCAAAATCAAACTCGCTAAGGAGGTCCATCCACCTAGCTTGTCTAGCATTGAGCTTTGGTTGATCAAACAGGTATCGCAATCCAAAGTGATCTGTCATAAGTACAAATTTTCTTCCCAGGAGGTAATGTCTCCACATTTTCAAGGCATGCACTATGGCAGCCAGTTCTAGATCACGAGTCACATAGTTGACTTCATGCTCATTCAATTTTTGGGATTCATAGCAGATCACAGTTCCTTTCTACATAACGACTCCTCCGAGCCCTTCCTTACACGCATTTGTGCACACAAGGAAGTCAGCTTCTGGATCGGTGATCTTCAACATGGGTGCATGGGTCAGTATATGTTTCAGGGTTTGAAATCTTTCTTCACATTTCGGTGTCCACAAGAATTTTGTCCCTTTCTTCTGGAGGGCAGTGATTGGACAACCAATCTTGGAGAATCCTTTTATAAATCTCTTATAGTATCCTGCTAATCCCATAAAGGATCTGATGTCCAAAACATCCTTCGAGGTAGGCCATTCCATGATAGACCTAATTTTGTCAGGGTCTACCGCTACTCCTTCTTCGGAGAGAACATGGCCTAAGTAATGTATTTGCTTCTAGAAGAATTCACATTTGTTGAATTTAGCATAGAGCTGATGTTCTCTTAGCACTTGCAACACAAGTCTAAGATGCTCTTCATGCTCTTTTATGTTCTTGGAGTAAATTAATATATCATCAATAAAAACAAGTACAAATTTGTCTAGGAACTTGCTAAGTACATTGTTCATCAAGCACATAAAAGTGGCAGGGGCATTGGTCAACCCAAATGGCACCACCACAAACTCATAATGACCATACCTCATTCAGAAGTCATTTTTGTGGATGTCTTCACCCTTGATTCGGACTTGATGGTATCCTGACCTCAAATCAATATTTGAGAAAATAGATGCACCCCCCAATTGATCGAACAAGTCATCGATCCTGGGCAAGGGGTACTTGTTCTTTATGGTTACCTTATTGAGTTGTCTATAATCTATACACAGTCTAAGGGTACCATCCTTCTTTTTCATGATTAGGACTGGTTCTCCCCACGGAGACACGCTGGGTCAGATATAGCCTTTATCCATCATTTCCTTTAATTGCATCTTGATGTCAACTAACTCGGGTGTGCTCATCTGGTAGGGTGTCCTAGATACCGACACCACTCCTGGTGCAAGTTCTATTGAGAAGTCTATGTCCCTTCTTGGAGGTACACCCGGTACCTCTTCCAGAAACAAATATCTGTATACTCTTAGGATAGGGGGATTGTGACGGTTTGGTTTGTCATCTTCGATTGTTTTCAACACCTGTATTGCATATAGGGTACATCCCTTTTGACAATACTTTCTCATTTGCAGAGCTGATATTTGTCTCACCGAGACAGGTTTTTGGATCCCTTGAAGGGTTATCCTCTTCCCTTCCTTACTTACACATTCTAAGGTCTTATGGTAACAGTCCAATCTGGATTTATGGGCAGCTAGCCAATCCATACCAATCAACAGATCATATCATCCCAGGGGTAATATGTTAAGGGTTGCTTGGGTGGGGAATTCACCCAACATTAATTGGCAAGCTGGTATGACTTCTGCTATCCTCCTTTTGGTGCCAATGGCTAACTGTACCAACCATGGCTTGGTATGTTTTTGTGGTTGTAGTTTACACTTGTCAACAACTTTAGGGGCTATATAACTCAAATTTGAACCAGGGTCAATCAAAATAGACACTAGATGGTTGGAGATCATACCTTCTATCTCCACCACTAAAGCTTGATGGTCATCTTGGTTATTATCCAAGGCTGCATAAATCTGCGGCACACTCCTGGCCACATCATTGACTGTAGTAGCTTCCTATATGTTCTAAATCCTCCAACTATTCTATTGTCGGTGTGGACGGTCTCTCAGGAGATGTTCTTCTCCACAACCCCAACATTTCAAAGGTTCTCTCTTTGGGTTATCAGTCTTTACTGGTACAGGTCCAAATTTTTTATTTCCGCCCGATGAGGGAAAGTTTAACTAGAGTACACTCTGGGCTGAAAAATTCATTCTTGGGTTCTTCTTATAGTTCTTAAATCCTGGGGATTTAATCCCCTTTTTCTGAAACCTTGAACTATTCTTTGGTTTTCATCCTTCACGAGGTTCTGCTTGATGTCCATACTGTTCCTGACAATATGTTGCCTTTCGAATAGTGCCTTCTAGGGTCTTTGGCTCATCAAATTCAATTCTATTTCGATAGTCCTTAGGTAGCCAACTGATGAAGTGATGCACCTTTTCCTTTTCTTCATTTATATAAGGCACATATCTCAACAAGTCGAGGAATTTGTTGACATATTCTTCTATAGTAAGTTGTCCCAGTTTGAGTTCATAAAACTCTTTAGTCTTTTCGTTGAAATATTTTTCCGATAGATACTTCTTCCGGAATTATTTCTCAAACCGTTCCCAAGACAGGTCCTCTTCACATTCTTAAGGTCTTCCCACCAAATGGAAGCCTTTCTGTTCAGGTTGAAGGTGGCTACTCGGGCCTTCAAATTTTCTGAAAAATCATGGACTCTAAAATATTTCTTTAGTCCAAGCAGCCAGGCCTATGCTTCCTCTCCTTTCTTTATCTCGCCATCGAAGGAGGGTGGTTTGGCCTTTTTGAATTCTTCGAATTTTTGACCTTTGGAAGGATTTTGCTTCTTCTATTTCTTTTGGGAATAGGAACTAGTTATGCTGCTAGAAGAGCCTTCTGAATCACCAGCTTCCTTCTCAGAGGAATCACTCGGCACTGGTCCTTTACCTCTGGGGTGGAACCTTTTTGAGGTGCTCCTCTCAGTGTGGCCACTGATATGACCATGTTTCTGAGTTTTAGGTTCATGCTGCATTTGTCTTTGTAGATCGGATAAACTCTGCGGTAAAACTGCGTTAATTTCTATTTGCTTTTCTTGTTCTTTCATCATCCTTTCATTGTCATCCTTGCAACTTTGTAATTCAACCATGAGACTCCTCATAGTCTCGGATAGATCTGGAGGGGTCCTTGCTTCCCTTCTTTCGTCAGACTCTTCATCTCTATTGTGGGAGCCTTCTCCCACTTCTTGGTGAGTCACCATACTATGCGTTGATAATTTCCCGCTGTTGATCTTCCACTTGTGTGCAAAAAGAAAAACGTTGGTTGTTAGTCAATATTTATATTTATTTATAACCAATACATAATTCATATTTTCACATGTAGACACACACAATAGGGGTTTCTCATTCTTAACTTCATCTTTTGATTAGGAAGGTTAAGACATGGGGTTATTCTTTTTAAGAGTGTTTTGAACGGAGCTTTTGTGCAACTCATTCATGAGCCCAAGCAGGCCAAGTGTTGTAACCATGTTTTGATACCAATTTGTCACACACCCACTACAACATGATAAAATTTTCACTTTTCCTCAAGGGACAGAATCCCCGAATTCCTACGAGGGCCTAGCGCAAGCTAGTTCTTCGCTATTCACCTCCTTGTGATCGTGGGTTAGGACCATAGGCCAAACAAACCAAGCACCTTCTCATGTTTCTCAACTCAACGATACAGTGAGTCCAATATTAAAGGTAGAATGGTGATGTCCACCTCCATGTGATCGTGGGTCATGACCACAGGCCGAATAGGTATGGCATCCTTTCGCTCTTCGCGGCTCAACACTACCAGAGTGTCGAGTCTTTTGACTCTGCAAACCCCGACACCGCGAAGCGCCAAACCCTGAAAGGGCTATAGAGTACAAGATTCATGTTTGGGTCTTGTCCTCGTGACCACATTCCATGACCCCGCACTTAAATCGGCAAAGACCTTACCGGACCTTCGCAATTCAGGAAATCGCAATGCATGACTTCTTCCTTTCCCATTCAAATCCCCAAAATCCATGAAGTCTCCCAAGTTTCCCTCCAAAGGAGATCAACGACTGTAAGCCTCCCTTGATCCGATGGTTTGGATCCTTTTGGGATTTCGGTGCTTGGGGGTTTGAGATGCAATGATCCCAAAAACTCATGTCATTCAAATCTCCGAATTCCGGTATGGGGATCCATGTAGGAGATCAACGGTCCTTGATAGTGTGGATCCAATGGTCCACAGGATTTCAGAACTTGCCCTGAGCTCTGACTGCTCACCATGCGTCTCCCTTGATGGATGGTCCAGATTCTTTCGGGACTTCTCTTTGACACTTTTCACTACTCGCAACCTTGGAGGTTGAAGCATCAAGCTCTCCTACTCTTCTTCTCTGAAATCCCAAGACGCAAAATTCAACAATAGTTGACTTCCTCTTTGCACTTCTCGCAACTCACCACTTCTCGAGTTGTAGCATCAAATCTTGGCACCTATCCTTCACGAACCCTCGAGAAGTGATATTTATTATCCTTCTCGCATTCTCACTACTCAGGACTTTGCAAGTCCAAGGGTTGAGCTCTCAGGCTCTTATCCTGCGAATCCTCGAGACATAAGAAGTCAATGGAACGTTGACTCCCTTCTCCAGGCGACTCGTGTCCACCCATCAATCACGCGGGCCCCACTAGGAAATTCTGCCATGTGTTCTCTCATGCTCGGCTCTCGGCACTTCACTTCTCGGCAAGTCGTAAATGACTCCTTTCAACCTCTGAACTGATGAACCTCCGATACGCGATGTATCAAGATGCCATACCCCATGACTGTCCTTCCTCTTTGATCAACGGCCCGGATCATATCGCGATCTCACGATTCGGGACTTCGTGACTCCAAGATTCGGGTCTTCCACCTTCAAACTTACGAATCCCCGATACGTGAAATGGACAGATCTTTGCCACCTGTCCTCTTTGATCAATGACCCAGATCACATCGTGATGTCGTGACTCGGGACTTCATGACTCCAAGAGTCGGGTCTTCCACCTTCGAACTTATGAATCCCCGATATGCGAAATGGACAAATCTCTGCCACCTGTCCTCTTTGATCAACGACCCATATCACATCGCGATCTCATAACTCGGGACTTCGTGACTCCAAGAGTCGGGTCTTCCACCTTCAAACTTACGAATCCCCAATACGCGAAATGGACAGATCTCTGCCACCTTCCCTCCAACATGGACGGTCCCGATGTCTTCGAGACTTTTGGGACGTAGTCAAGTTCACTCTCCCACCTAAGTAAAGGTTAATATTGACGGCTTATAGAGCTCCGATGGGTCCCTAGGATCTACGGTCCGGGATCCCATCGCGATCTCGCGACTCGGGACTTCGTGACTCCAAGATCCCGGTCTTCCAACTCCAAAACCATGAATCCCCGATACGCGAAATGGTCATATCTCGCTATCTCTTCTGAGCTTGAATCACAAAGTTCAAACTCTCAGAGCTTCAGGCTCCCATGACCCTGAGACCTTATAAAGCTACTCTTTCTTGCATAAGGGTTCCAGACCTAGATTGCATGAATCGTCAAACGGTTCTCGGGAAATTATCCCTGATCTTAATCAAATCTCTGGTAAGGTTCAGTATGGTTACAAGATTTATGGGGTAATTCTCGAAAAAGAGTGCTCTCAAGGGGCCTTCCCAGAATATTACGAGAAACTAAGAAAATAAGACGATTCTCGGTGGAGCGAACTCCTGTCCCAGACTTAAAAATTTGTGCAGAAAACAACTATGGCATGTAAGCATACATAGGCATCAATTCTATAAAATCAACATTAGGTAAACACTTCTATTCAGAACTATTTACAAGCACATAAAACTGAACATGCAATTATGACATTAAATTCAAATAACACTTATCAGAAATAACACCAGAGGTGATGCAACTGTTGAGAGGGGTGCTCATTTCCACCCAACCGTAGGCTCAATGACTCCCAATGGATTTACCACTAGCCACCCCCGAGCTGAGACTACGTCTCATTTTTCCAGTGACTGAGAATGAGGGTTACTCTCTCCCTTCTCTTCTATCACTCACTCTACATATCTCCAGAGTTCTCCCTCCTTCCCTCTCGTCTGCCCCTGTCCTCTTTCTCGTTCCTTCCTCACACAGTTTCCTCTTGCGAGGTTAAGTGTGGCATGATTTCCCTCACGGTGGTCAGGCCCGAGGCTCCTATAGATGGGCGGTTCACTTCCCCCATCCCTCATTAATTCCTGAGGAACCATCTACCTACCAGCCTGCAAGTAAATTATTTCGGGCCAGCGAGCCACTCTTGGTTCTCCGGGCCAGTGAAGTCCAAATACAGTATTGTTTTTGGTGGAAGTTAACGCCACCTTTCTAGGTGCCTTCCACCACCTTTCTTCAGCCATCGTGGTCTCTTTTTCAGCATATCCCCTCTCAGCAGTCCTGCAATATATATATA
>ML778866.1:504479-525117 GCA_009831015.1 Picea engelmannii | reverse complement strand
GACCTTTTTCGCAATGTCCATTCACATCACACATTCACATTTTTGAGTTTGCCACAGTTCTTGGCCAGTATAGTTATTTTTACAAACTAGGGGAAACAGGGTGTTACATCAGTAGTATCCATCAATTAGATGGCTATAATATCTATCTTTCTCTTTTGAGTGGTTTTAAAATTATTCCAAAATAGACTATTTAAATTCATCCTCTCACTCTAATATAGAGTGACGATATATCTCATTTCTCATGGTCTTTCAAATTATGTGAGTGATAGTGATCCACTTTGTCTTGGCCTTCTTCTTTTTTATGTTATACTAACAACAAATGATTGGTAGTCTCTACCATCTCCATAGAATACCAAATATCACGGTATTCCAACATCATCTATGCTTAACACTTCCATGGGATGAAGTTAGAGGGAAATTTAAAATTTGTATTCATATCTAAGACTAAATGTAGTCATACCATTACTCCCAGAAAAACCTGCTAAACAAAATATGTCAGCAACCCAAAAGAAACCTATCACAAGACTACAATGATATTATCAAGAACACATCTTTAAAATCTCATCCCTAAAACCTCTCAATATCTCCCTATCATAGGTAGCATCCCTACTATACATACACAAATTCCTAGAATGTTTCATTAAATGCACTCTAATACCATAAAACATTTGACCATGTTGAGAAGATTTTGTACTCTAGAAACTAACCTTAAACTATAGATCACTAAATTTGAAACACTTATCAAAATTTATGTTATAGATTACTTTAACCTACAAACACATGCCATTGGTAATTAAAACAAAAAGAATTATAATATAAAGACTCAAAACATCATCATTGATTTCATATTAAATATGAAATAGAAAGCTAAAGCTATAGCTCAAAACTCAACTCTTGGACCATAAAGTGGTTTTCCTTAATTCCCCTTTATAAACTAGTAATAACAGAGGTACAATGAATATAAATGCATGGAAAAAAAATGAGTAGTGTGAAATCTAACCATAGTGCATATTGCTTGCATGGATAAGCAAGTCGAATTAAGGTGCACCCACCTAGAGATTCATACCCTTCACTAAGATGGGAATCCACATGCATGACTACCCCTACTAATTTAGGTAATTGCACCCTCTAATTGTGCATCCAAAACTAAATATGTAAAAAATATATTTATAACTTTGAATATAGAAAAAAAAAGTTCAAAAATTGGAACTAGGATGACGATGGACTACTCACTAACAACACATTCACATGTGACTAAAGGTACAACCAAATTGGGACTTGTCATATATTTCTTCATTGAGTGAGGGAAGATTAGGAAAAATAAAGGGAAATGTGACAACATCTAGTAGATATGATACGTGAACAAGGAACAAAGGTGAAAAAGTCAGAAGAAAATTTCGTAGACGCATGGAAAATTTTCTTGCTAAAGGAGGATAATGATCTTATGATGATGAGAGAATAGGAGACATAGAGGTTCCACTCAGGTATGAGAATATGGTGAAACACTGGGTACCTAAGGAACTTCCTCCATTAGACATTGACTTCATTGTCAACAATAGGACATATCATTTTGCACCATCCTCCTTGCATGGCCTAGGGATATTTTCCATGGATGGAATAACTATAAAATACAATACAATGACTGAATTGATGGACTATGTTAGACTGTGTTACAATTATAATGATTGTATGTGGTTGGTCCGGTACATGTGAAGTAGGCAAAGATATGCACTCACCGCAAATTATATACAGCTAATAAACAATGATAAAAATAAAGGAGCGACTATCTATATTAATGGAAGGCCTAAAGCTTCTAGAAATATTGTAGGGTTTATAAACAACACACAACCCGTGACAACAAACAAGCAACCGAATTGCATATATGAGGAATGCGAAGAGAATCCGGTAGTCATGTGCGCAATAAAAACGATAGCTCCCAAGGAAGATTTATTAGTGGATTACCAATTGAATCGAATAGAAACATCGAATAATAGTGTGTGGGTACTTATGAAACACCTCTTTAAGAAACCTCTATTTATTTCATTATATTTTTTTTTATCTTTAACAATGTTTTAAATATTTCACGGTCCCAATTTTATAATAATGTGGGAGGTTGATCGTTGAGGTTGATTTTATTTGGGTGGAAATAATTTTTTTTCTTATCGTTAACATTTTTTTAAATATTTGGGGGTTCTAATTATATTAGAATGTGGCAGGATGATCATGGAAAAGGGTCAGTCATAGAACATGTAAATGATTATCAAATTTGACTTTCATTTTACACGAATTTTATTAGTTGTTTACATAATTTTATTTGTGTGGTGACCAATTATTTCATTTATTTATATAACTAAAATAACATTGATTTTGTTGAAATTATTTGTAGTCTGTGGGCCATGTTTATCATGATTCCACCGATGAGGAGGGGTTGTATTAATCCCCTGATATGATGGTATTAATAAAAAAAAAATCATGAAAGCGAACAAGGAACTTGCTAGCTTGTTAGACCATCCAGATCAAACTCCGGACGTCCTAGAAATGATCAATCTGCCTATGTCACATCTTAACACATATAAGGTAATAATGATAATTTAAAGTGTTTTTTTTTAATGTACTCATATGTTCAATTATGAAAGTTTTTTTTTAAACTTTTACATTATCTCACAAAAAAACATTTTCTTTCTTATAAAGATATTTTTGGAGCCTATTCAACCCGGTGTTGGTAGTAGTGGCATTGCAGAGATGCCACAGAGTTGTGACATGGGTTTTCATATAAATGCTAGAGTATTGTTTACTTCTCCATATTCCACACCTAATTTAGATAAGAGCCATGACACACACCGCCAAGCATCCATACAATGGTCACGCTCTAGAGGTGGTGACAGAGATGAGGATAATGATGTGGTTGACATGGTTTCATTTCCTAGAGCTAGATGTGTGACCAGCACAGAGACCCTTTTGTGCACATTTTTGGTCAACGATAATGTACTTCCATTAAAACAAATAAGACTCCCAAGTATTTTTTCATATTTTAATTGTTTCATGTTGTCCATATCATACACAAATCATCTAGATTATTATTTTAAATTAATGACCATATATTTTTGTGTGTAGGAAACGACCATTTTTATAGGCACCTAGAGAGAAAGGCCTTGTTGATTTTTGGGGAAACGTTACGCATGAGGTGGAATTTCTAGAATTCCAACCTCAAAAGAGAACTTATGGATTATCTCGAAGGCCTCTTTGGAGTAGACACGTTCAATAAAAAAGCAGTCACCTTTGCATTGGGAGAATATTTAAAATATATGTGGGATTTTTATAGATGAATATTGGCAAGAAACCCTGGGTATGAGTGTTATCCCTCGATTCCAAAGAGGGATTGGAAGGAGATCATTGATGATGCAAAAGAAAAGATATTGAAAAAATCAGGGGAAAAATTAACTAGTACCCCAAGGTAAATTACAATATTTTGATTTCAATACCTTTAATTTTCTTAAGATATAAATAAAAGTGTGGTATATAACATACTTGAAAATTTTGATGAGAGTTTTCCTGACACTTCGAAGGCAACCAAAGAAAGGATTTCCAAACATGGCCAACACAAGCTAGGCCAGGGAGACTACTAGAGATTATAGTCACGAATTGTAAGTACCCAAACATCTTAAGAATATTATTTGTATCTCCTTACAAATTTCAGGTAATTGCACCCAAAAACATTAAAAAAACATACTCTTATTCAATGCAAGGCGATGACTTCAGAACTGAAACTACAGATGAAGACCTCCAACTTGGTTACAAGTACGACTATAAAGTCATGGCTGATCATAGGAAAAGTATGGGGCAAACCCCAAGATATATTTTGCAGGATAAGGTAAATAAAAATCAATCCACATTAACATTTCATTACTTAAAATACGTAAATGTTTGATATCTTCCATAACTTTAATGTCTTACTTTGTTTTAATTAGGGGAGCAACGCTATCAATGAAACAATTAATACCAGACAACAGAGCGTTGATAGTGCAATGCAACCAGAAGATCATGGTGCTCCCAACAACCCCATCCAAGTGGGGTGCAACTCAAATATGTTCCTATGACTGAGGCCCACAATGGTAAAATGGCTATATATTAATCATATACTTAATAATTTTGTACTTATAAATTTTGTATTTCAAATTTTTATTACTTATACATTTACAGTTTTCTCCTTATAATTTTTTTGTTTCAATGGAAAAAACTATCATAGTTGAGCCTCCTCAACCTAAAGATTAGGGGAATGGGGCAGCCATTCCAATGGTGTCGATTAATGAACCAGGTAAATAATTACATTGCAGAGTTTATTTTTAATATTAATGAACTACTTCAATGATATTTAAAAATTGGCCATATAAATTTAATATTTTTTGTTTTTGAAGGTGATGGCCCCTCATAGTATCCTCCACACCATGGGTATGAGACCATGCTTGATTGACATGAAAGGAATGAAACAACATCAGCTTCTGAAGAGCACCTAGTAAATGAAGAGATGGAGATGGATGAATTACTTAAGAACTGGAAAACACAAAAGAATACTAAAAGAAATTGATAATGTATAATAATTTTATAAGACATATAGATGTACATTATATAGCTAGTATATTTGTAACATATTTTGAATGATAAATCTCATTTATAAAAAAGAAAAAAATTATGACATATTCCTTTGAATGATAAACCTCATTTATAGCTTTACAATTATTTTTTTATCAATTTTGAATATTTTTAATGCATATTTTTTAGTAGAATATGTAACATACCCAACCACCCACAGGTTGGGGTATGCTACCTTCAAGCCCTCCCTTGGACTTATTTCTCTTACAGATACCTTTTAAAATTTAAGGATGCATAAAATAAAAGACTTTAACGACATGTACAACAATATCCAGCAAGCATGCATAGTCTAACTATTCAATTAAACGATAATTAAATATACATAGGTAAAATACATTCATATACATGTAAATGATACCATAACAGAGAGAATTTATATTTATGAAATATGACACCAACTGGATGTAGACCAAGGATGTTCCACCCAACTATAGGCACTACTATTCCAAATCTCAACATGAGCATCACCCCTGAGCCAGGGCTATGAATCCACAAGAATGGTTCTAGAGTGTTACTTGGCTTCCCAAACTAGTCATCACCCAAGCTCTCATAGGCTTCCCATCTCTCACAAGCTTCCAAGTACCTATCTCTCTTCTACCCAACTTGCACCACCTGAGAGAACGAACCTCCACCCTTCTCTGCCACGCAGTCCCTCAGAAAATCCTTCTCCTTAATTCAGGATCCAGTGAAACTGGTCCAGAATCTCAATGTTGGAACTATCAAGACTCGTATATGTGAGAAACACTGGACACAGGCCAACGCATCTCAGACATGTGACCTCGGGTCACGGCTGGATCACACCAATGACCACTACAACCAACTATCCCGTGGCTAATCTTTAGCAGTTCGACTCCCTTTCCCCAAGCCAAGATGCAGATGATGGTTGGATCAATGAACGGGTAAGTGGGTGCATGCAAGTGCATGAGGGATAGAATGGTGTGAATGTAGAAGTGAAGGATAAAACAAGCCAATGACCAACCCCCCCATCAGACCAGAGGTGGGTTTAAGCAACTTCGTGGGGAAATCAAGAACCTCTTGGCCTTCCCCAAGAATCTCACATAATCGATTCCCTCCCTTAGACAAAGAGGGGTAATTAGAATAGGAATAAACACTTAGCCCCTCAATCCCCCTCTCTTGTGGAATCATATCCCCCTATAACTCTATTCCTTGTTCATCTAACAACCAACCATGTATTTATTATTAATAATGATAAAAAAATTACACGTCTTGGGCACACTAGCCTATTAATAATTGTTTGGGCACTCTGGCCTCTCAGTATTGTAACAATACATTATTTAAAATGGGGGTTCAAAACCCAGGGTGTTACATCCCCTCCCCCTTATTTTGATACAAAATAGAGATCAAAATCTCAAATTTATTCAAAAAGCTATGGGTACTCTACACGCATGGCATCTTCAGGACCGTAGCAGGTCCACTGAACTTTTACCAGCTCTATAACTCGATTCCAGAGCATTTTTACCTTTCTGTCCAATACCCTTTCTAGATGAACCTGAAAGTATCCCTCTGTCTCTACCTAAATTAGATGTCAATAAATAACATGGTTAGGATCAAGTACATATTTATTTAGTAAAGAGACATGAAATATAGTATGCGCATTCATGGAAGCAAGAAATGCAAGAATGTATGCAAATGGCCCTATTCTTTCCAATATTTCAAATGGACCATAGAATCTGTCTACCAACTTCATACAACTACCCAATTTCAAAGAACTTTTCTTGGGCTTCACTTTCAAAAGTACATGCACCCCTACTTTAAACTCTCTAGTTGTCATGTTCTTGTCTGCATAAACTTTCTGTCTATCATGAGCTTCCTTTAAATTCTTCTTGATCTTGAGCACTTGGTCTTCCATGTCCTTGAGCAATTCCGTCCCAAGTACCACTCTGTCTGTTGGGTTGTCCGAACTCACTAGAGTATTGCATTTCCTACCATACAATGCTTCAAATGGGACCATTCTCAATGAAGCTTTATACCCATTATTATATGCAAAATCCACCAAGTGTAAGTAATCTTCCCACTTAGATGGCTTATCCATCACGTACATTCTCAGCATGTCTTGAATTATTTGATTGATCCTATTTGTTTTCCCATCTGTCTGGGGATGATATGTTGTGATAAAGTTTAGATTTGTGCCAAATCCTTTAAACAATCCCCTCCAGAAATTGGAGGTAAACTTCGTATCTCTGTTCGAGACAACTGTCCTAGGTATCCCATGCAACCTAGAAATTTCCTTCATGAAAACTTATGCAATATTTTCTACTCTATGAGTTGTCTTCACAGGCACAAAATGAGCAGCCTTTGTTAATTTGTCAACCACCACCATGATTGAATCATGTTGCTTATTTGGTCTGGGTAATCCTGTGATGAAATCCATGGTGATCACTTCCAATTTATTCTCTGGAATTGGCAATGGCTATAGCAAACCCACTGCGTGCCTATGCTTAACCTTCACCTTATAACTTTCCATACATCGAGCGATGTAATCAACAACATCCTTCTTCATTTCTGGCCAAAAGAACTAGCTTCTTACTACTGTAATTGTTTTCTGGTAACCAAGATGTCCAACATAAGGGACATCATGCATTTCCTTCAGTACCAAATTCCTCAGTTCTTCGGAACTAGGAACATAGATTATATGTTTATGCATGAGTAATATGTCTTCCTTTATCTCATACTCCTTTATTTTTTGTTGTACATTTCCTTGTTGTAAGTTTTCCTTTACCTGTAGGTAATGTTGATCTATAACAAGACCATATAAAACACTACTCTTCAAGTCTGACTAATGCATACTGATAGCAGTAGCATGCATGAGATGCACTCTTATACTAAGTGCATCGACAACTTTATTCTCCTTTTCCTTGATATGCTTGATATCGAAGTCATATTCACTTAGAAATTCCATCCATCTTGTTTTCCTGGAATTCAAGGTCGGTTGTTCAAAAAGATACTTCAGGACAATGTGGCCTGTTCTTAATTCGAATTTCTTCCCCATGAGATAATGCCTCCACATCCTCAAGGCGTGAACAATGGAAAAAAGTTCCAAGTCATGGGTGGCATAGTTCCTCTCATGTTCCTTAATCTTTCTGGACTCATATCCAACGACATGTACATTTTGCATGAGGACTCCCCCAATTCCTTCCTTACATGCATCTGTACATACCACAAAAATTTCATTTGGGTAACCAATCTTTAACATAGGCACACTAGTAATTAATTACTTCAACAGATTAAAATTATTTTCACACTTGAGTGTCCATTCAAATTTAGTTCCCTTCTTTTGCAAAGAAGTGATGGGATGAGAAATCTTAGAGAACCCTACTATGAACCTTCTGTAGTAACCAGCTAATCCCATAAAATATCTGATGTCTGACACATTTTGTTGGATTACTGAGAGGCGGGGTGAATTAGTAATAGAGCAATTGAATCCTTTTTAACCATATAATCCAAGTGTTATATCAATGAAGCATTGTCATCCAATAACTGCAGATTATATAAGCTATGAACAAATGAACAAACATACACATACACAGTACACCGGTGTTTTATGTGGAAACCCAAATTGGGAGAAAACAACAGAATGATTTTTCTTATATGTCTTGAAGAATTACATTCAATGGAAGAACCAACTTCCTTTGTTTTCCAACTACAATTGGAAGGAGGCTCCAACCCCCTAGTTTCTCAGGCTACAATCTGAGGGAAGCTCTAACTCCCCAATTCTCTGGCTACAACCCCCTATGTTCTCCGGCTACAACCGGAAGGTGGCTACAACCACCTGTCCTTGCCCCATCCTACCACCCTAACGTACAAGTAGAATGATGGAACCACTGTCAACCTGTCACTATGAGATATACCACTGTAAACCTGTACCAATAAATCTGAACCATGCATCAACCTATACCTCAACCCGTAATCAACCTGTACCATAAACAAGTGCATCAACCATGCACCAACCTATACCAAATAACCTGTAATCAACCTATACCATAAAAAATTGCATCCAACCATGTACCAAGTATGTACCAATAATGCGTCAACTACTCATCAAATATGACTCATCAATATGTACGAACATCATCAACTATACACCTCATGTATGTGCCAACTCATCAACTACTTGTCTCAACCATGTACTCAACAAGTAACTCAACCAAAATCCCTCATCAATTTCATCATCCAAATCTGATTTGTAGCTCTCTAATAGACCTTGTGTATATGATCAAATTCCTGCAAACCTTCCTTAACTTCAACAACAAGAAACTAGCATTTTCATCAAACTTTTCTTTAGTCTCACATGCCTAGTTTTGGATTAGTCAACAACCCTAACTTGAAGCAATCATAACTTTGTCCCTGTAATGTATAAAGATATGAAACTGATAAAAAAAAATCTTCAGTGTGTTTTATGCAATTCTTCCATGTGTCACTACTTGGAACCTCTCAGAAAAGGAGTTATAGAAAAAATGGCATACCTTGTTGAATTCTGGCTTATTCTAGAGAGCAACCTTGTAGAGCGTTCCCCACACGGAATATTTGTTTAATTGATTTTAAACTATGACACAAAATACTACAGACTGTACCCTAACCAACACATTTTGTTTCACTGAATTTTTATTTGCTATGAAGCAGTTATGACGTTTTTACCTGAAACACCTGTTTTTGACTAGTTTCAGGACTAGCCACAAACGCTATTTTCCATGGAGTGTAACGCCAACAATAAAATGACCCACAATATGAATTTGTTACCAAATATAATTGGATATGTTTTCTCAATGGCATAGAAATTTCACGGTCTGAATTATTATAGAAAAACAGTTATAGCGAAAATGGTGAGATGACCTGTAAATAACATACCTTAGAAAGCACCATCAAAAGAATTTATCCTTCCTTGCATTTCGGCCTTCTTTTCTTCACCTTCCCTCAGAATTTTGGCTTAGATATCCTTCTCTACCTCAGACACCTATAGATATTCAATATTCTCAAGTGGGATTTAAAATGAGAGAGCCTTGCCTATTATTTATACTCTCCAAGTAGCTTCCTTAAAAACATCTTCTAGGTCACTTGGCCCCACTTTCCTTATTTTAGGGTTAACCCACTTCTAATTTATCCATTAAATTTATTATTGAAATAATTTATTTTGTATTCACTTTGAATTATAATACACTCATTACTTCACTTTATTATTTACCTTTTAAAATCTCTTAAACCACTTTGACTACTTTGACCTTTTGGGGCCTCTAGATGACATATGAGGGTCCTCCAACTTTGTAAGGCCACAACTCTCAAACCGTGAGGATTTATGTGATGTTCCACATACCACCAGAAATGGAATGACATGTAATATCCATATAGAATAGTATTATCTAAAAATATATCATAACTCATACTATTATCCATCAAACAAACATGGGTCCATTACCCAAATCTAGGGTCTCCAACTTCTCATGGCCATAACTCTCTAACCGTGAGAGGTTATGTGACATTCCACATACCACTGGAAATGGAATGACAAGAACTATCCATCTAGGATAGTTTACTTGACAAATTCAGTGTCCTTCATCTCATTATTCCATAATTAAAAATGGGTTCTCTTACTCCGCAAAGCGTCTTCCCGTGAGGGATTTCACCATAAGGGGACCACTTTGGAGCTCATCCATATTTACTTCTTATCAACCATGACAAGACAATAATGAGTCATCTTTACATCAAAAAATCTTGGGTCCATTACCCAAACGTTTTTTCTATGGGTCTTTCTTCAAGGTTTGACACCAATGACAACCAACCTTAATCAACAATCTCCCCCTTTGGCATTGATGGCAACACTCTAATACAATACTAAAATCATATCACTTATGCTCCCCCTGGAACCATGCCTCTGTCCTCTGTATCTGATAAATTTGCCTCTTTTCTCTACATTTGATAAATCTACGCCCCCTGGAACCATGCATCTGTCCTCTGCATCTGATACATCTCTCCCCCTTTGTCATCAATGGAAAAGGTATCTTTCCATCCGGGGCTTCTCCCCCTGACTGAACTGTCCTCTTATGGTGCTTCCTTGTGTATATCTAAGACATATAAGATAAGCATTCAAAAATCATTCAAAAATCATTCATTTTGGAGTAGAAATAACTCCAAGTCTTTGGTGAAGATATTCAAAGGCTTCCCATGGAAGTGGTTTTGTAAATATGTATTCCACTTGTTATTTTGTGCCCACATACTCAACTCTGATGTTCTTTTCTACAACCTGTTCCTGTAGAAAGTGATACTTGATTGGAATGTGCTTCGTATTGGAGTGCATCACCGGGTTTTTTTAGATATTGGTGGCACTTATATTATCAAAATATATTGGAATGGGCTCATCATACTCAACCTGTATATCTGTTATAACCCTAAATTGCACCATCCATGCTTACCTGGCATCAGGCCAACTCATTTCCCTTCATTGCCAAAGACATGCTGAATAAAACCTTGAAAAAACACTTAAATTAAGCAACCCACGCCCTAACCTATCACTGGGTGCGTTGGAACGCTTGTTGGCCTTCTACTGCACGCATTGGACCGCGGGCTAGCCCACTACAACCCGCGTTTACCTAAGAAAGAAAAAAATAAGGAAAGTTTCCGCCGGGATGAAAAAGCTTTGGGTCAGTTAACTGGAACTCCCAGTCATGCATGGCCGAGAGTTTGTCTAAAACCCTAGCTCTTTCTAGCCTATAAAAGAAGGGGTAGGGGTACTATTCAAAGGAGGAAAATCATAGCAAAGAAACTCTACCCAATTGCCGAATCTGTTTTGTCCCAACCCTTTAGCCTTTCCTCAAGCTTTAGGAGAATTCAAGAAAAGCAGTTGGAGGACAAAGAAGAGGAGCAGCCCAGGATCAGGATCGAGGAACGGTGGCCGGTCTCTAACATCGTTGTAAGTGATTCATATTGAGATTAATAAAAAGATGCTTTTCCCGTCCCAAATACACGAGTTTTATATGCTTTATTTGATTTGTGTTTAATCTCTAACCCTCTAGTAGAACAATAGCATGCATGTGTAGTTTTGTCTTGATTGCAGGAAATCTTTGTGGAAGGAGCAGCAGAAGCAAAAGGGATAAAGCGCAACGGAGGATCTACACCAACCGTCGATAAAAAGGTTAGTTGGTTCTTCCCATGTGTGCATGTGAAAAAGGGTTTTAGATTTGGGGTAGAAGGTTAAAAGTAACTTCTAAAGGGTCATGATCTGCATGCAAGTTTAAGCCCTAGCTTGTTAGTCCGTAGGGTAGAATAACCCCACAACAGAATTGGCAACTCCACTGGGGAATTTACTCTTAGGGTTTCCGGATTTCATTAAAGGTTTTTGGGTAGTTCAAAGAAGTAGAATTTCAGTTTCTTTGTTTATTTGTTTTCTGTTAGGTCAAAGCTAGCAAGGAACCTGGTTATCAATACCATTTTTTCCTTGACTGTTGCTTGACATTTTTTCTCGGGATACACAGAGGTACACGCGGCCTGCACAAGGCCTGCACGCGTGTAACCCGTGCCCTAACCTTATACAACCCGCGTTTGAACGCTTGTTGTAGTGGTTTCAGTAGCGTGTGGAGCCCAGGAAGCTTAAGAGGCAGTCCCCTCTTCCCTGTCAGAAGTTTACCTTCTCAGGGGGCTTTCTGGATCTTGTCTGGATCTTGATTGATTTACTGTCTTGCTTTTAGTCTGCCTCATTGTGTTGGTTATTTTTCGCATTTATTTTCTTTTTGCAAAATTTTCTTTTCTGTTAGAGTAGAAGCATCCAAGCCTTTCAGAGACCCTGGTTGTCAATACCAGAGGCCTCTTTCAGGTCTGGACTGCCTGTGTTTGATTTTTTCTTTGATTTTATACCTACACGCGGGCTTTTTCAGTTCTGCTCGCGGGTACCCGCGTGCTGTTTTAGCTCAGCACGCGTTTGAACGCGTGCTGTCTCAGTGACAATCATGGGCCTGTCTGGTTGTCTTTCAGCCTAGGTGGGGCAGTCATCCCCTCCTGTGGTGAGAAGTGTTCCTTTCAGGGTTTGGAGTCTAGGATGCACAGTTAGTAAGTTAGGGCCTCATATCCTTAGCTTGTTTTTTGCTTACTTAATGTTTTGATAAGAAAAAGGAAAAATTTGTTGATTTATGGTTTTTAGACAAGTGTTAGAATTGGTGCTTTCTGGATTGATTTTTTGCATCTCGGCTCTGATTCTTTTGCGATCTATGCTTTAAGCCGGAACTTTATTTTGTTTTCTTGGTTTTTTGCTTGTCGTCATTTTCCCTTGGTTGCGTCATTTTGCAATTAAAATATATATATATATATCTTGTTTCATTTTCTTCTTGGTTTGAAGATTGTGTTGTTGCATCAGTAGCTAGGAAGAAGTCTTTTTGCATAAGTTTTTACAGTGCATTTAGATTATAAGTAGCTCGCAGATCTGAGCGAAAGTCCTTTATATTTACTGCATGAGATCTTAGTAAATTTGAAAAGAAAATAAGTCTTTCTTGTTGAAAAGTTGTTGGTTTTGCATTTTTGTAAAAGTTTTTGTTTCCAAGCATTTCTTGTTCATTTTTCTTTGAGTCTTTTTACACACCATCAGTTTCACTTTCATACCTTGTGACTTAAAAATCCCATTAAAAGAAATGCTAATTAAAATCAACTAGACTTTTTGTTTGTAGGGTGCATACACTAGCTCAGGACTAGGGCCTTGGAATAGGTTGGAGAGTAAATTTCTCCAAGGCCACTCAAACCAAACATTGGAGTCTGTCAATAGGGAGTGTAGAGGTCCAGTTACGGAAAGTTATCCGGGACCCCCCTCTAACACAAGGGCTAAACATGAGGTTGCGTAAGGAAAGGTAGCGGAGATAACCCCTCCAAAGCTGGACCGAGCGTTGTGGAGAACACATATCGAGGATTTGTTAAGGGATTCCGTCGTTTTCATTTTCCACGGAGCTTCGTGGGTCTCGAATCCATTCGAGGTCCTCAGTCATCTTCCAGACCATTTTCTCTCGATACCCTTGAAAGGTTTCGGGCTTGATACCCTGCTCATTGTGGTCTACCCGACTATCGACTGTACCCGCCTGGTGACTGTTCACGTGTTGGCAAACTAGTTGCCTATCCTTTCTAGGGACATACACGGGTGACTGCGGGGGTATACCGCGGTACCTAGGACAGACATTAGGCCACTCTTTGCAAAGTATACCCGGAGGGTGCTTTCGTATTCAAGTTGCACTTGCACCGATAAGTTGCTCTAGTGTTGGTTGTTGTAACTGTTCTTCCAACTAGTTTAGTGCTTGCTTGATTTATCTTCTAGGGGCTTTCTTTTAGTGTGTGTTACTATTTGTTCATGTAGAATACCTTAGCGTGTCGTGAATCTTCTCACACAGTGGAGGATTCGGAGCTCCGCCGGTCACGAAGGCTTCTGGGCCTGTCGCCGGTTATACTGGAGCCACCCCCGCCACCATTGAGGCGGAAGCTGGACCATCAAGGGTCTTTCGAAGCAACCGGGGCTTTTGAGCCCGAACAACTTCCCGAGGAATTGACCGTCAATCTTGTTTTGGTTGAAACCTCCAACACTGATATCTGGACACCGGTTATTGTACCAGTCCAATTTACCGAATTCCTGTCAGTGCCTCATACAGCTATGGCAACAGACGCTGCTACTTCGTCTGGGAATTCTTCCATTCCCATCACCGTTGTTACCATAGGAGAAACTTCTCCTAACTTGCCTTTGTCGACGGTCCAGGCCACCATGGTATCGGCCGCAACTACGTCGCACAGTGGACCGACCCCATCTATCACGGCGGCCACACCTCCTTACACACCTAGTGCGACAGGCCCTCTGTTTTCATATGGTATGCCTAGTTCGGGTACAAGCCCTGTACTCACTTACTCCACTTTACAGACTTTGGGTCTGGGGGCAGGGAGCTCTAACGATCCCCTGTAAGGTCAACTTTGGGGCATTCCTGTCCCTTTCAATGCTTTTCCTTACGCTGGAGGTCACATCCCTCCTTCGTCCCCTTTGCTCGGTGGTCTGCATCAGCAGTCCACCGGGCAGCCTACACACACGAGTCCATTTGGAGCAGGGAGTCAAGGAACACCTGCGCAAACTCAGCCAGTAGGTTTGTCACCATTTGTTTGGAACGGGACGTTTGGTAATAACACTTTCACATATGCTGCTTTCCCAACTGGGGGCACACCCATTTTTGGACAATCTACACCGGCACAGGGTACTATTCCTGCGCCGGGGGCACATATACCAGGACCTTGGAACTCAGGAAAAGCATCCATTCCATCCTCTAGAATGTCGATCTGGGGTAATTCTTTCCACAGTCAATGGAACCCCGGACAAACTTCTATGCCTCTCCCGTCAGGACCGGCATGGGGTAATCCTTCCCAAAGTCCGCCGAACACAATGAACGCCCACCATACTATGTCCTTCATGGGGAATCATCCAATGATGTCTCCTCAGATGAAAAACCCTTACGCTGGTTAGGGCCATGGTTTCTACCAGAACCCGGACCATCAACCAAACTTTTCCTGGCAACCTGGTGCCAGTCAAACTCCAGGACCCCTTTATCCAGGCTATCAGCAGCAACCAAAACTACCATTCTTGGCAACGTTACACTTGCCAGATTTGACACGGTTGTTAAATGATCCTATTTGTCACGATCCATGTTGGCCTCCTATGCCAATGAAGTTGCCTTCGAACATTCCAAAGTTTGAGGCCAAGCCTAACGAAGATCCAAGTGATCACATGACTACTTTCCATCTTTGGTGTTCATCGAACTCACTGAAAGATGACTCTGTCCAGTTGCGATTGTTTCAACGCACTCTTATTGGGAGTGCCGTGAAATGGTACATAGAGCTTGATCATTCACGATACTCTTCTTTTGGAAAATTGGCGATGGTATTCCTTAACCATTTCCAGTTACCTGTGAGATACGACGCCGACACTGAATTGCTAGCTAATTTCGAGTAGACGGCAGCGGACCATATCTTGGATAACATTCGAGAGTGGCGACGCTGAAAGAGTCTTATCAAAGTACCTGTCCCACCAGCATTCCTGCTGGAGTGGTTCATTAAGTCCTTGGTCCCACAGTTGTCCAAAGACGTCGCCACGTCCGGAGTTTTCTCTGAAGAAGATGCCATTATGAGGGCTCAACAGTTTGAGCTCATCTATTCTCAGTCCAGTTTGTTATACATCATCTTACCAGATGCACCACGTTCAATCTTGGAGAAACCCGGACAGAGAGCCAGACCACATGCCGATGGTATCGTTGGTTCGGCACAAACCAAGCCCGCTGAGCAATTGACAAAACAATTGCAACAGTTATCTATACAACACTCAGCGGCCAGCCAGACTACTTTTTTGGTTGTTCCTCCTACCCAAACGTCGGAAGTACACTCTGTGCAGACGACTAACCCAAAGGCCAACCAGCAGCCTGAACGGAAGAAAAATCAACGTAAGAGGGGTAAGGGGGATAAAAAACCAACTGATAATGCTGGTGAGGGCCCCACGGAAAAGAGGAAGGCAAGGTATCCGTGCAACTTGTGTGCGGAAGACCACCCGACCCATCTATGCCCTCGACTTGCGGAGGCCCAGAAGTTTTTCACACAGCAACAACAAGCCATGTTGACTAATCCCTTTCAGCATGGGCAAAATTTAACTCAAGCCTCTGCGAGTGGCGAAGGGGGCAGCCAAGAAAACTGCCCTCCTCCAAACAATTCATCCTCCGCGAACGTATATATGGTTAAAAGTGATGCTTTCATAATGACTAGAGCGCACAACTATAGCAAAACAAGCACCCCTGAGAAAGGAAAAGAAGCCGAGATCCCATCTCTTCCTCTACAGATCGAGAAGACGTTAGGTGAAACAATGACACGCATTCCAAAAGGTGCATTTAAGAGGGCTTCTCACAATCCGAATGCAAGGGCCGCCCAGAACTACTCTGTGGTGGAAGATTTATTGCAAACCCCTTGTGCTATGTCTGCTTTGGAGGTCCTCCAAAGTTGCCCTGCTCAGAGGAAAGCCTTGTTGACTGCTTTAGGCTCTACTGAGACTTGTAACCCGGGTACCATCATGTTAGATACGACTGACTTGAAACCTCTTTTGCCTTACCACGTTGCGTTTTAGATAGTAGTGGCTCACCCCACGAAAACTTTTACACGAAACATCTATCGCACGGTGGTAGACGAGGGCACTTCGACTTGCGTTATGTCGTTAGCATGCTGGAAATCCATTGGTCAACCTGAGTTGTCTCCGTCACCAACTCTCCTCACTGCATTCGATGGTCGATCTTTCCGACCGCATGGCATCATTCCTTCTTTCCTGGTGCAGTTAGGGGGGAAGACTGTGTGCGTCGAAGTAGAGGTGGTTGATGCCCCCATCGACTACAATCTATTGTTAGGTCGTAGTTGGACTTATGCAATGCAAGCGGTGGTCGCTACAATCTTCCAAGTCTTATTGTTTCCACATGAAGGCCGGATAGTGACTATTGATCAGTTATCCTTCTCTCGACCTGACCTAGCCTTGGGGGCATCCACGGTTCCCATGGTAGATAATCCTCAAGCCGGTGTCGTCAACATAGGAGTTGGTTTGTACCCATCTTTGATGGGTACTTTCGATTACCCACCTCCTCATGGTGATGTCAAGTTTATATCTAACCACCACAAGGATGAGATTTTCCATGTGTCGTCGTTCCGCACGACTTACTTTCAGGATCCGTGGACTCTTCCTTCCCCATCAGCCATGATGGATGAGACAGGGCATGCTGGTATGTCCATGCCCTTGTCGGCCACTGAAGTAGCGTACTCTCTAGTCCAACAAACTTTAGCTACTCCAGATCTGATTCCCACACAAGAGTTGGATCCACTCCTCGAGCCTATCTGGGCTCAGGGTTCTCTTACCGACATCGATTCGTTAGATTTAGTCTTGCCTTCTGACGAAGCTATAATCGAAGCAATGACTGGTTCGAAGAAACAATGGGAATATCTTCATCACAAATCATACTTCCTCCCAAAGTTACACCGAATCGAGGCAGGAGAATTCACTATCACCATGACGGGAGATCAGCCTTGTCCCATTAACCTCTTAGCTACACATGATATTTATGCTGAGGGAAATACGGTGACTATCGATGCCACGATACCTATCAATATCTCCCAAAACCCTGGCATCGTGGAGAATGTCTTCATCGGAGCAGATTGTTCCCCTGAATAGATTCAGCTTTACACGGATCTGTTTAAATAATTCCGCGATGTTTTTGCCTGGTCGTATGAGGAAATGCCAGGCATCGATCTGAAAATAGTTGAACATGATATCACTACGTACCCTGACGCTAAGCCTGTTCGACAAAAACTTCGTCTAGTTAATCCTAGGAAAGCAGCAGCCATCAAGGCTGAGGTTGAGAAATTGCTTAAGGCAGGGTTCATATACCCTATTCACTTGACTCAATGGGTGTCAAACCCCGTGCGAGTCGATAAAAAACAAGGCACGATTCGTGTCTATACCGATTTCCGTGATTTGAACAAGGCATGTCCAAAAGATAATTATCCAACCCCCTTCATCGACCAAATCATTGATGAATGCGCCGATTGTGAATCCTTTTCGTTCATGGATGGTTTCTCGGGCTATAACCAAATCCAAATCAAACTTGAGGACCAACACAAAATGGCATTCATTTGTCTGTGGGGTACATTCGCTTATCGAAAAATGCCTTTTGGTCTCAAGAATGCTGGAGCCACTTTCCAGCGGGCCATGTCTTTTGCGTTTCACGACCTCAAACATATAGTCGAGGCCTATCTAGATGATTTAGCATCACGCTCTCGCAAGCGAAAAGATCATTCTACACACCTCAGACTCATCTTCGAACGCTGCCGCTACTTCAGGATTCGCTTGAATCCTAACAAATGCAGCTTTTGCGTCACGTCGGGACGTTTACTAGGTTTCATCGTTTCAACAACGGGGATCATGGTCGATCCTCTTAAGGTGGAGGCAATAGTCCAGTTGCCCCCCCCACGCACAATTTTACAACTTCAAAGTCTTCAAGGCAAGGTGAACTTCTTACGACGCTTCATCGCCAACTATGCCGAAATTACCAAGGGCTTCATGCATTTACTGAAGAAAGACATTCCTTTTCTCTGGGACGAAGCCGTGCAACACTCTTTCGATGCATTGAAACATGCCCTTACAACCGCACCTCTGCTACGACCACCGAATTATAACAAGGATTTCCTCTTATATCTGGCTGCCACAGAGTCAACCATAGGCATGGTTTTAGTTCAGGAAGATGATTCATTTTCTGAATACGTGATCTATTACCTGAGCCGAGGCCTCGTAGGACCGGAACTTAATTATACCCATCTCGAAAAAATTGCGTTGGCAGCAGTTCATGCTGTTCAACGGTTCCGTCACTATGTTCTGTTTTGCAAGACCACCGTCGTAGCCATCATGAATCCATTCCAGTACATGTTGACACGACGAGTTATTGGCGGGAAAATTAGTAGATGGATGGTTATCCTACAAGAATTCGACTTAGACTTCATCTCAGCCAAGTCCAAAAAGTCGTTGGTCTTCGCAGAACTTATCTCGGAACTTCCGGTTGAGTCAGGTGACGTTGTGCTTGAGGAATCGGCTATCCGGGGGGATATGTTTTTGATAGAATCGTCTGACCCCTGGTATGGAGATATACTGATCTATCTCCAGACTTTGAAGTGCCCCGCCTCTGCTTCTCATGATGAGCGTCGGCAGATACGCCATCAGGCCAAGAACTATCTTATACTCAATGATACTTTGTATTGGAGAGGGGTAGATTGTATCTTGCATCGATGTCTCACTCCTGAGGAGGCCGTCATAGTGCTCAACGATTGTCATACAGGAGCTTGTGGCGGTCACTTATCTGGGTTGGAAACAACCCAAAAGATCTTATGAGCAGGTTACTTCTGGCCCACGCTTATCAAAGACTGTATTGAGTCGGTCAAGAAGTGCCATCCATGCCAAATCTTCTCATGGAAGATGAGGGCACATCCAGCTCCTATGTTTCCTGTTATCACCGTCGGTCCCTTCACTAAGTGGGGGATTGATTATACTACTTGCAACCCCCCATCAGCCAAGGGGCATTGCTATATCATTGTAGCTGTCGACTACTTCACTAAGTGGGTCGAAGCTATGCCGACGTTCAAAGATGATGGAGAGACTGCAACTCTCTTCTTATTTAACCAGATCATAGCACGGTTCGGAGTCCCAAGAGAGATTGCCATTGACCATGGCAGTCACTTTCAGAACCAAATGATGTTCGAGTTAATGTCAAAGATTGGGTTACGGCAAGAACACTCATCACCTTACTACCCCCAAGCCAATGGGCAAGTGGAATCTGTTAACAAAATGCTTAAGACAATGCTACAGCGAACCATCAACTCAGCCAAGTCAAACTGGAATTTGATGTTATACTCGACACTATGGGCTTACCGAACATCAGTTAAGACTGCAACCGGTTTCTCACCTTTTCAACTCGTTTATGGGCTGGAGGCAGTATTTCCCATCGAATGTCAGATTCCATCTCTAAAGTTGGCAGTACAGTTATTGCCAGACACTTCTCCACTTGAAGAACGATTAGTACACTTAGAGAAGCTTGATGAACAGCGTCGTGATGCGGCACTGGCCAACGAGGCTCATAAACATAAGGTTAAGTGTCAATATGATAGGTCCGTTCATCCTCGGGTTTTCTCTGAGGGCGACCTTGTCCTGGTTTACGACCAAGATAAGGACCCCCTGGGGGCAGGAAAGTTTAAACCCATGTGGTTCGGACCCTTCATTGTCAAGGAGGTGTTAAAAAAGGGTGCTTATCGTCTGGTCAATTTTGAAGGAAATGCTTTGGCGGAGCCTAGAAATGGGCTCTACCTCAAGAAGTACTACTCATAGGGTCACTGTGGGTAACTTTTTGTAACATATGTATAGTCTTTGTGCTATTACTTTCTTTCGTTTCTTTTGAAAAACGTG